>JAJOOO010003891.1:0-23901 GCA_029582685.1 Solanum piurae | reverse complement strand
AGTGATATCAACTAAAATAATTTAAGTAACACATTTATAACATAGGCACAATACATTTATAACATAGGCACAATACATTTGTAATACATATTGCAAATGTCGCTCTTTTTCTTAGTGATACAAATCAAAATAATTTATAAGATATATATAGTACATGTTTTATTATGAATAGTACATTTAAAATACATATTGCACACTTCACTCCTTTCATAGTAATACCAACAAAAATAATTTATGTAACACACTAATAATACATTTATAAGACATGCACAATACATTTTTAGTACTTATTGCAGTCGTCACTCATTTTTTTAGTGATATATATCAAAATAATTTACAAGACACATATTATATAAATTTTATTCGTGAACAATACATTTTTAATACATATTGCAAACATTACTCACGTTCATAGTGATACAAAGCAAAATAATTTATAAGACACATATAATACATGTTTTATTCATGAATAATACAAGTTTAATCCAGTCTATAGATCTCTTGTCTTTCGTTAGTTACATTTTTCAATCATTCTTAATTCTCTCTTCTAATTCAACTCTAATATTATGTAATACACTTTTAATGCAAATTTAATTCATTTTGCAGTTTATTGGTTGATTTGTTAATATTGGATTACTTGTTTAATTCATTATTGATACAAATTTAGTTCACTCTATAGATCAATGTGGTCTTTTATTAGTTACGTTATTTTATTCATGTTTAATTCTTTCTTCTAATTCAACTTTAATATTTGTGTAATACACTTTTAATACAAGTTTAATTCATTTTGCAATTTATTTGTTTATTTGTTGATTTGTTACTATTGGATTACTTGTTTAATTCATTATTGATATACGTTTAATTCACTCTATAGATCATTGACTGGTTTATTAGTTATGTTTTTTTTATTCATGCTTAATTCTCTCTTCTAATTCAACTTTAATATTTGTGTAATACACTTTTAATACAAGTTTAATTCATTTTGCAGGTTATTGGTTGATTTGTTGTGGTTGGATTACTTGTTTAATTCATTATTCATACAAATTTCATTCAGTTTACAGATCATAGAATGTTCTTTCATTTGTTATATTTTGTATTCATGTTTAATTGTATTCTAATTCAACTTTAATATGTATGTAATACAGTTTTAATTCAAGTTTAATTCATTTTGTTGTTTATTATATATCTTCATTTGTTACAAAGATGACATCATATCTTCAAATATCACTTTTCTCCTGCCAACTCACCTTTAGATTTGAGAAAGTATAGACCACAAAGATGACATCATATCTTCAAATCTCCATTTATTTAAGGGCAAACTACATAAATCCCACTAGTTTAGGTCTTAATTACTAAGATTCCCGATAGTTTCAATTATTACTTCCTCTACCATATTTCATGCTTAGGATACATGAGTTTGAATTCGCGAGATACGTGTATCTGTCGAATTTTAAAACCGAGATACATATTTTATTTGTTTAAATTAATTGGTTGTAACTGATTTCCTTAATTAGAGGAGTAATTGAGGATTTTCAGAATACATGGACAATTAATTCTAGAAATTTAAATTAATCAAATCTCTTAATATAAGGCGGAAATCAAGGAGTGTATATATGTTTAATTAATTTTATTTTATTATTTTTTGAAATAATAAATTCATTAATATTATTAATAAAAGACAAAAACATGTATATCTTGGTCATTAACTTGATTAATTTCATTTTATTGATTTTAAAATAATAAATTCATTAATTTGATGTATCTATTATCAATATATGATGTATCCAACAAACTAAACACTTAGATACATGAGTATCATATAAGTACATTCATATATATGTATCATATAAGTATCTAGTATTAATTTCGTGTATTTATTATATGTGTCTAGTATTAACTTAATGTATCTATTTATATGACCTAATATTAATTTCATGTATCTGTTTATATGATCTAATTTTAATTTCATACATCTTTTATATATATCTAGTATTAACTTAATGTATCAAGTAGCAGTTTCATACATTATATTCAAAAACATGTATCTCGGATACATAGTAAGCATATACATATAATTATGTGTATCTAAATATGGAATGTAATTGAAACGCACAAATTTAGGAATAAATCACGAGTGTGTAGTATTTGTCTTATCATTAATCCGAAGAAAGTAAAATATTTCAAAAAAATTCCTTTTATTTTAGCATCTGAAATTTTTCTCATAGATACATATATTTTTAACTCAGATACATGAAGTCTTAACTAGATATATATACACCTGATATGTATTCAACATTGTTGCACTCAATGTGTATCTAATGATGTATTTGTTCTGTTAATTAAAGCTTGGCAAAATTCTTCCATCTTGATTAGGCCATTCCTATATTTAGATCTATTCTCGGTTTGAATGTTGGCGGATGAAGAGTTAGTCCCTGCAATGAGAAATTTATGAGTGAAAATAAACAAATAAAAGTTGTTTAATTTAGTATAATATTCTTAATGTGTAGTACCTTTAACAAGAATCATCCGATTTTGAGAATGGCCAGTCACAAAAGTGTTTGAAAAACAACAAAATTTAAAAATATAAAACTTAATTTGTAAAACTATTTAAAATTGAATTTCAGAGCATTATTAACTTTAACTTAGATACAAAACCAAGATAAATGAGAATAATACAACAATAGAAACATACCTATATGTATAATGCTAATTTGAACATGAAAACATGTATTAAGAGCATGAAGGAAGAAAGAGGGTTGGGTGGGAAACGACAGATGAAATGAAGAGGGAGAAGAAAGTGGGGGTGGGGGGCAACGACAGATGGAAGAAAGAGGCAAAAAGAAAGAGGGTTGGTGGACTTTTGAGGGGGTGGGGTTGGGGAATTTGAATTGTTAATGGACCATTAATTAAGGAGTTTAAATTTAAGACAATTATGAAATATTATATTTAAGGAATTAGTGTATCTGATTAAATATTTTAAAATATATGGTATAAATATTAAAAGTGGTAGTATGTGTAATTGTTTTAAACTAGAGATAAATATAGTATATATGATAGTGATTTATGTGTAGTTATGTAGTTTTTCCTTTTTTAAACTTGATCTCAACCTTTCCCATGTTTATTTTAGGAATAGGACCCACATATTTAATGGATAAAGGGTATATTTGACCCAAAAGTATAACGAATGGTATATTTAAACTATTTTCTATAGTACAGGGGTATATTTAACCCTTTTCCGTTGAAAATTTATGGTCTAAAATGAATGATAAAAATTTGTATAGCTATAAATCATATCATTAAAAATAAAATGAACATTTTAAAGTTAAATCACTATTTTATATAAAAATGTGTCATTCTTTTTTAGATTGATTAAAAAGAAAAGTAAGTCATATAAATTGTTTAGCGCTTCTTTATTTCTTTTGATTTTTACTTCAGTTTTGATTTTTGTGGATTGCAAACTCATAAACAATTGAGATTCATTTGGTGTTGTATTTTAGAGTGACCAACAAACGCTCTATAAAAAATATATAAAAAAAAAAAAAAAGATAAGAGGATATTTCTGTACGATAGGAGACTGAGCAATAAGTAGTGTATTTTGTTGGATAGTCTTTATCCTGTGTTGTAATTAAACATTTATTTAGTATATTAATTAACCAAAATGATTTGTCCATTTTGGTTAATTATCAAAATAAGTGGCCTTCTTTACATTTTAGAAGAAAAAAAAAGGACCTTTTTCAATCAGTGGCATAGCTACCCTTATGTCAGGGTGTCTAATTGGAGACCATTTGTCAGAAAATTATACCGTATATACAAGTAAAATAATAAATAAAATGGCTACATAACATATTTTGGACACCATTGACACAACAATATGATGTAACCAAGTGGTTTTAGGCATGACACACAAACTTTAAGTGTTCGAGTATTCAAATCTCACTAGTAGAAAAAAGAAAAATCACTTTTTTAAGAAAAGCAGATTCACTTTAGCCCTTAGACACCCTTCGTAAATTTTCTAACTCCGCCACTATTTTCAACTTTGGACTCTAAAAAATAGAAGGAATTATCAAACAGACTAGCACACATGTGGGAGAGATTTCAAGAAAGAGCAATGTCATGATTCAAAATCTCTTAAGCTATAATAGAACCTACATCCAATCCATAGGTGACATAATTCAATTTTAATTTCAATCCCATAAATTACACTCATGAAATAAATCATACTTGAAGAAACAATTACAAGTTATAAAGGCGTCTCAAGTCATAAATATGAAAATTATATGTACAACTCCAAAATTTGGTGGTACAAGGATAAAAGTGACTTAAGAGTAAATGATACAATAAATACTCATTATATATAATATTTTGAAATAAGAAAAGACCAAATAAATAAACCAGGAGTCTGACATTGTAGATCAACCAAACAACTCATGTGACGTGAAGATTGAGATAGTTTGAACATGTGACGTGAAATTTTTTTGTTTTTAATAAGTCCCACGAGAGTAGTAAATTGATAAGTCAAAAGGCGATCGAGAGGGGGGCAGGAGCCTAACCTCTGCATACAAATAAGTTCACAATTTGACCTAAGCCATATACAAGATGGAGATAAAACTCCTAAGCATTAGCTAAACATGTCATCCTCTATACAGTTAACTCTATAAATGAAATTCATAATGTTAAAAGTTACCAGGAAGGGACTTAATTAGCAGAGTATTCATGTCACATTTTAAAGTCAAATCGTTACTAACAGTAACATATATTTTATAGAACACACGAGTAGTGTCGTTACTATAAATTCATACTACTTCTAAAAAAATTCAAATATATATATATATATATACATATACATACATTATCTTTGTTAATTAATGTATAAGCGATGATGGCTAATAGAAAATCAGTCAGCACCAAAATTATAAAGTAATTAATACGTTAAGTTGCAATTAATTTAAACTAAATATTGTAGATTACATCTCAAGAGGAGGGGGCATATATAATTTATGCTTTTATTATATTATTACTACTACATATATAACATAGTATATAACAAAGGAGTTTTAGAGATTACTATCATGTTTGAGTTTTAATGAGCACTTTCTTTTTTTTTCTCTTCCAAGGTATGACATTCTTGAAACCCTCGTACATGGAAGCCTGTATATTTTGAAACATGAATCAATTTTAAAAGAACCACCAAAAAGGAAATGGAAAAAAGAAATTAATTAGAAAATATGAATATCTACGAAATATGTCAGTAATCCCTAACTAATTCAAAGTATCTAAAAAAATTTAATTTTAATAATCTATCGCTAATTCATAACTAAATATAATTAGCATAAGATATTTGTTGTTTAGCTATAAAATCTTGTATGTCGCTGCGGTCTAAAGTTAAAGATCAGTGAATAAGATTGAATTAACAAACCGACAACCGCTAGTAGTTGTGGACAGTGGCGTTAGGAGGGTATTTTGGTAAGTTAAGCAAACAAATTTATAATTGATATTTTATCTTATTTAATTGTCTGATCAACCACAAAAACGTTTAATTACTAAAAATTTCAATCTAAAGTTTTAAGTTGGTTCATTTTTTTATTTAACTGTACTACTATCTTGTCATTAATATATATTTTATAATCCCAATATATATTTTCTAAAACAAAACCCCAACTCAATATTATTTTATTTCACTCGTGTCATACTTCTAAAGATTTTCTCTACTTAAAGTGTTTTTGTAACAAACTTCAACGGTGTTTAGTCAAGAACATTGAAAAAATTGAGGTCAAACACTAATTTAAAGTGTTTTAGACCACATATTTTAATATATTACTAATTTTTTTTAAAAACATGAACTTTAACTTGGACTTTGATGGATAGCTATGTCCTCTAACTTTGAATGTACACATAAACACCTAAATTTGTATAAAATTGAACTAGCAGACACGTGTGCTACATGATAACACATGTAAGACACAAAATTATCATGTAGCACGAATGTATCCATTTATTCAATTTTATATAAATTTAAATATCTGATTATGCACGCACAATGTTAAAGGTTATAATTGTTCGATTAACGTCAAATTAAGTATCATGTTTATGTATTATACCTGACTTAAAAGTTACTCCTTAACATTTTCAAATGCTTAAAAAAAAACTCATTCTAAGAGACGGAAACGTAAATATAAAGCACTCTAAAACTTACCCAAATGTGAGAGTGAGAGAGGCCGGAGAAGTAACCATTTCTTTCAAGGCCAGTGCCAGTTCCACAATCTGATGATGAAGATGAAATGACCAAATTACCCCCACCGACACCAGTCTCCTTCCTAATACGTCGTTTAGCAAACCATTGTTGCCACCTATAAGAACCTCTTCCACGCACATTATTATTAGTACTATTATAATCATTCTTATAAAGAACTAAAGTACCAAGTTGCCCTCTCTCAAGGACATTTATTTTAGGGGAGGAGGGTATTTTGGTCATTTTATCCAAGTAGTAAAACCTAGGAGGTGGCTCTAAGAATTTAGGTTGATCATTAAAAATGGTAGAAATAATAATGTCAGTACAATAAGGTCTAGGTTTACCAGGATGTAATTCCCACTTAAAAGGAACAGAAGCTAAACAAGTGTGAATTGGTGGAGTTGGTACACCTGATGAATATTGTTGATGATGATAATCATGAGGTGAATATTTCAATTTCATGGATTTTGGTGTTAAAAATAGAGCAAGTTTTGTGGTGGAATTACTTTGCTCTATGTTAGACATAATTGGATGGTGTTTTATTTTGTAATATTTCTTCTACATATAAAAGAAGAAAATGAAGGACAACTTTCTTTTTTATGGTTACTATTGATGGTTTGTTCACGGGGGTAAAGGACACACCTTTACATAACTTTACGCAGAGAAAATGATGAAGACTTTGAAGGCAATGATATCAGTGTTTTAAATGACGGGGAATGAGTCACGAGGCAAAGCGTTTTATGTGAAATGAAGCTAAGTGTAAGTCTCAAAATATGAGGCGTAAGTTTATTGATCTATGAAATATATATCTTATGTATTTTTAATTTTATAATTTTACTTTTTTTTTAAAAAAACAAATTTTCCATAAATAAATTGTCAAAAAAATAAAAAAATATTATAATTATTATTCGAGAAAGTTAATTATATAAAAAATGATAAAATAGTCAAGATATTATTTAAAATAAAATCATCATCCATCTTCATATCTATGGAGTATTTCTTTTCACCCTGGAGGCCTGGACTAATATTTGTGTTGATTATTGTTTATATATTTCAAAGAAAAAAACTTAAGAAAAAGTGTCAGAGCAATAACAAAAAATAGATAAAGTTGCATCAAAAACTTAGTATTGTAGAATCTCTATCCTATCAATTTGAAGCACAATCATCTAAAAAAATACTTATGGCATTGTCATTTTCTATGAGAGCTGCTTTATTTATTTATATATTTTAGGAAAAATCACTACAATACGATAGCAAAATGTATAATTATCATTGCACAAATAATAAAAAACTTGATTTATAACAAAAATACTTTTAAATAATAAAAATTAAATTTTAATGCGCGGGTACACTTTTAAGCCCTTGATACCCCAAATTATAGGGCTTATTCCTTGTGGATCTACGCCTTTCATTTATGCCTCGGAGAGGATTTGGTATGCCCACCCCAAAATTCGTCTCAAAAAGGTCCTTGAAAACACTCATGACTAGTTCTCTCATGCCTTAAAATATATGATGATATTTAACTTGTTATGAAATTTTCAAAATAAAGGTTTTTTAAAAAAAGTTTACAGTTTTAAATAAGTTATAGATACTTTTTGATAGTACGTACGCAAACCTTCATTACCTTTGTGGAGATGAAAAGGTTGGATCTAAAGACTCTTGGCTCAAAAGAAGTCTAATCAAAGCATGATTGAAAGAAAAATAACAAAAACAAAATAGCAAGATATACGCATAAGTCATAACAAAATGAAGCAACAAGTAGTAGTGAAAATTAAAGAATAAGATGCTACATGACTAATAACTAATACAACTAGATAAGGAGAAAGTGAGAAGAGGAGACTCACCCCAAATCTCTCCCACATAAAAGTATGACAACACTGTGCTACATACTATTTTTATACCTTAATTATCGTCCTTCATATCTGTCTTTCTATAAAGGATCATGTCTTCAGTAAGCTAGTTGAGATGTGTCATGTCATGTCTAATCACCTTTCATCGTTCTTCTTTGGTGTATATATATCTAGCTCTTTCAAAATGTGTAGCTAATATATTACACATCTTTACTTGGTGCGTGTATGCACCTCCTCTTTACATGCCCCAACCATTGCAATCTCATTTTATGCGCCATGAAGCCCACTCATATACATTGTCCTATATAACTTCGTTCTTAATCTTGTCGCTCTTAATATGTCTATGCATCCATTTGATCATCCTCATTTATGTTACCGCCACCGTTTGATGTGTGGGTAATATTAAGCATCATTCAACAATGTAGGTCTAACCATCACTATGCATAACTTATCTTTAATCCTTGGTGACATGTTCTTATCACTCAGTACCTCATATATGAGCCTCTATTTGACTCACTCTGCTCAATAATGTATGTTACATCCTTATTATTCTCCATGTTTCTTTGAATAATAGAACCAAGGTACTTAAAATATCTTCTCTTGAATATGGCTTGTGTATCGTCTTCACTTCCACCTTTGATTCATTTGTTGTGTCATTGAACTTGCACTTCAGGTACTATATTTTAGTCCCGCTTAATTTAAAATCTTTTGATTATAGAGTTTGTCTCCAAATTCAACTTATTATTAATTATAGTGTGTGTCTCATTGATGCATATTATGTCATCTACGAATTGTATATACCACGACACCTTCCTTTAATTTGAATATGTCGCCTTAGTTCATTTATCACTAAGGCAAAATAAATGGGTTAAAGACTGATATCCTAATGCAACCTTACCATGATTGGAAAGTATTGAGTCGCCTCCCACTATCCTTATTACTTGGGTCTTGGATCCATTTTACTTGTACTAATGTAAGTTACAAGTACGCATTTAGACTCCAAACATCTCTATAAAACCTTCTTAAGAACTCTATCATATGCATTTTCAAGGTTAATGACATCATGTGTAAGTATTTCTTTATATTTCTATATTATTCCATCATTCTTCTTTACAAAATGAATGACTTTTGTAGTCGGTCGCCTCAACATGAATTTGAATTTGTTCTTGGGGATAGACATAACCCTCTTAACCCTTATTTTGACTATCATTTCTTGAACTTTTATATTGTGCTTAGTAGCTTGATACCCCTATAGCTATGAAGATTTTGAATATCACCCTCATTCAAAAGGTTATGTAAATACATTTTTCATCTCTTTCTTATGTGTCTCTACCCTCTAGTCTCTACTACCAATATTCCCTCATCATCGTCCTTAGTACACTTTCCTTCGGTAAATTATATTAAATATAGCAAAATATTATTACTTTAGAACTCATTGAAAAATAATTTCATATAAATTAAGATGATAAGTAATAACTTGTTTCGTCAAGTTTGTGAAGTCAAAACTGTTTTTTCTTAAAATAATAATAAAGTGCTTATTTTATATTTAGCTATTTGCTCAAACTTTTAGGAAAAAAAGTACTAGTGATTTAAATTGTAGCAAAATATGTTTTTAAGAAGCTAAAAAATATATTTTCAAAAGCATTTTTGAAATTTTAGCAAACACAACTTATTGCTCTATATTGATAAAATTATTTTTTGAATTAACTAATTAAACACAAATAATTAAATTCCAAAAGTACTTTTTTATGAACCACTTTTAAGAGTTAATATCTTAAAATGTCATTGAACTATGTAAAATCATCTTATAAAGTCATTAAACTTTATTTTATATCAATAAAATCACTCAACTTACTAGTTTTATCTCCAAAAATTACTCAACTACATTTTTCATTAAACTATATTTGACATGACTAAATAAATTTATTTTTTATGCCACCTAATCATCACAATAAATAAAATTATAAAGTCCATATTTTTATGTCCTGATATTAGTTACATTTTTCACGTTTGATTAGGATTTGGGAATCAAATTCCATTTTAGCATATGAATTTTATAGGATTTGGGAATCGAATTCCATTTTAGCATATAAATTTATACAAATTAGTAAATTTGAATTCTAATTCAAAAAATATTTCAATGCTTTAAAAGATACTTAAAAGCCTCAGTTATGCCTCACTGAAACCAGTTACATGACAACCAAGTTGAACTTTGTTTTTATTTATTTTAAAAGGATAAATTTGACACACAAGTCACATAAACAGATTTTAGAACATAAAATTAATTAGTATAGAAGATTATAAGCTAACCTAGGTTAAGGCAAAGAGAAGTGAAACAGGAAAATAGTTGGTTTCGTTCATTGAAGCTGCAATTCTCGTAAGACCAAAGAACCTAGAAACACTACTGATTCTTTTTTTTCTTTTCAAACTTATAATTTTATAACATCAAGAAAATAAGAAGATTTTCAAGTCAAATATGGCAAACAATGGTGTTATTTTAATAACACTAGCAAAAAGTCTAGTGCAATTAGCATGTATCTCGCATACCAGATACGCGAGCGAGTTAAGAGAGTGACAAACAAGATTGGACGGAGGTGAGGGCGCGAGATTTGTCTATGCATCCTAGATACATGCGAATCTACTTTGATAGAGTGTATCTAGAACAGATTAACCTAATTTTGAGTTTATTTATTCCGAGATATATATATCTGGACGTACCAAAATCTAGTAAGATTCATAATATTATAACATAGCGTGTATTTAAATAATTAGATTATATACTAGTGAGATTATTGTAAGTTATCCTTAAATAAAAAGTTTTAGCCCATGGGCCGACCCCGTCCCGGACCCGATCAAGTCTCAAAGGCCAAGAATTTATATGGGTCGAGCTTATAAGCTCTAGTTTTAAAAGAATTTAAAAATCATATCCCAACCCTATCTCAATAACGGGTTGGATTAGGCGGGCCCCATGGGCTAAACCAGGCTCTAATTGTAATTAATTATGGGAATGTGATTTTTGACTCTCTATAATAAGATGGCATGATGCTTGATGATGATAATTTTATTTTTATTTTCTCTTAATATAGTGTGGAAGGAATTGATGGAAAAAATATATATCTCACTAACGCGTTGTTAAAGTATAATTAAGTATGTTTTGGCCAACCGACAACAAGCAAATCTAGTATATTTTTAATTAGTGAATGATTGCATTTTTGTATGAATGAGATCTTGCTTAAATATCTGACTGCATAAATATCATTAAAATATCATCTGATAAAACATACACTAACTAATCCATATGATCAAACAAAATCTTAGATTTATTGTGTAAGATATTTATTAATTGGACTACAATATAATTGAAATATAATATTTGGAAATAGTAAAGGGGTAAGTTATTTTAGTTTTAAGTAAAATATTGGATAGATGCACATGACTATGATATGTGTCCGTTTGTTAGTGTGAAGGATATAAGTGTTCCACTTTTTGGACGGTAAAAACTATGATATTTCAATAGTATAACGAAGAGTATTAATATACCATTTTTGATAATTTGGGAATATATTTAACCCATTCACGTCCAAACACTATACTATAAGCAAAATAAAATAACAATAATAATTGTTTACTCAATATAATTTGAGAAGTGAAATTTGTGGAAAATGGTGTGAAGGCAAACCTTACACTTAAAACTATTTTCAATAGCGAGACATATTGAAAACACATTTAAACTTAACTATTGAGAGTTTTAACAATACTCTTCTACTTGACTAACTGAATTTAAATACACCCTTGATCTGCTACATGACATAACTAGTGGTCTCAAACTCTTTTCGGAGCATGAAATTTTTAATAAAGAGTCGAGAAAGGCGTTGAAAACACTCCTAAACTTGGTTAGAATTTAGAGATATATTTCACTCATATTGTAAATTCGAGGTTGTATTAATTACGTTCAATTGGTCAAATTAATAAGTATTTTTTAAGACTATCAATAATTTAAAAATAAAACTAATAATTCACATCAATTCTACGAATATTTTCAATATTTTTCTCTTTTTAATATATAGACATTCGATTCAAGTAAAATATTTTAAGTTTTTATTTAATTTCTTGTTTGTTTGATTATGGATTGCCTTGGATTCTATTTGCATAATGAAAATGGCAGCTCTTTTCAGTGTAGGATTGGACAAGTTAGCTTGGATTTTTTTCCACCTACTCTACAAAAAGTGATGGGGCGTCCACCAACCATACGTCAACAACTTTGTCCATTCTTTGTACACACTACCATCACAATCAACCAAAAGATTTGTTCTTTAGTCTCGTTTAACATATTCTTTCGTTTACATTTTAATTTATTTGTCTTGCTTTTTTATTATTATTATTTTATAAAATAAATAAATATTTTTTGATATAATACATAAATATATTCTTTAATTTGATTTCATTTAACATCTCTATACTCTAACTTGGGAGTCGAGTGATTGGGTTGGAAGTCAGGTCGTGATTAGAGCTTAGGAGTTAGGTCCCAACTCGGAATTGAGATTTGAGGTCCAGATTAGATCTCGAGTTAGAGTCGGGAGTTGGGTCTTAAGTTGTGATCAGGATTTGGGTCCTAAGTTGAGGTCACGAGTCAGGTCCCTGGTCGAGATCGAAAATTAGGTCCCGAGTTGAGATAGAAAGTTTTTCGATCAAGATTGAAGTCGTAATCGAGAGTCGAGTTTCGAGTCGGGATTGTAGTTGGGAGTGGATCCTTACAGGTTAGGGCGGGGGTTGAAAGTCGGGTCTCAAGTTAAGACTCGTTTGAGGGTGGTGAGTTTAAGTAGGGGTGTGCATCGGTCGGTTCGGTTTATCGGTTTTCAATTTTTAAATATGCTAAATCAATAACCAAATCAAAAAGTTTTTTTATCGGTTTCGGTCATTAATGACTCGATTTTCGATTTAACCAATTAGAAAATGCTCATAAAACAAATAGATGACTTCTCTAACAAATTTGACGCGACAAGACAAGACAATAATGCAACTCTACAAATACTCATAAAATAGAAACAATAATAATTAACATGAAAAGAACTATACAAGTGTAACAGAAAGAGAAAATAAGAGGAATATGATTATTACTTTAGGTTTTGACGTTTTATATAATGTGTAGTTGTGAACTCAAAATCATTGTGAAGTGTGAATTGAAGGTTTAAGGGCCAAGACAGTAACTACTAAAATATTGAGATTAATATTTATGTATAAGTAAAAGAAGTAAATTACTGGAGTATAATCTTATTGAGTTATTGTTTTACCCAATAACACAATATTAAAAACCAATATCGAATCGATAACCTGATATTATTTTTTTATAAAATCATTAAAAATCGTTAACCCAATTGATGCATTTTTTATATATTCGTAAAATGCGTAAATTGCATTAAATTATTCCCATAAATAAAAAAGAAACTTGTTCATAAATTCAAACTTATTGTGCAAATTGAGGAAGCAAAAAAGTGTGAGTTCAAGATTAATACTGGTAGTTGAAACATATCAAGATGATGGGCTTCCTAATCGCCCAAAAAAAGATTATAAATTAGAATTAAACAACTTATTTCCTTATTAAGGCATTGTAAACTTCTTTTCTTTCTTTATTGACAAACAATTAAAAATGATTGACTTGACTAGTTTTGTTATTGTCCTTCTTTGCACATACCTTCTTAATTTGATCAATTATAGTATAGTCCTTTTTGGCGCATATCTTATTTCCAAGCTACTTCATTTTTCATTCGTCGATAAGTCGAATCGAGAAATCAATCGACTCCCTCCTGGTCCAAAACAATGGCCTATTGTAGGCAACCTTTTTCAGTTAGGGCAATTACCTCATCGAGACATGGCGTCTTTCTGCGAAAAATATGGCCCATTGGTCTATCTCCGACTAGGTAATGTTGGTAAAAAAAATTCACAAATGACCACATTTTAGTCCTTGTAATTAATAAATAGTCATTGTTTTCGAGTTTCAAATTTATAAGGGAAACTTCAAGTATCCTTGATTTAGGAGATTCACTTATGGATGTTGCAACTCAATGAACAATTACTATTTTACAAAAATATGCTCGAAAAGTGATAAGTGAACGTTATTTCTCATATAAAGTTCAACACTGACAGGCAAAAGGCTTATACGGATTCGGTCAAACTTAGTAACTTTTATTGAAGTGGTTTATCCATCATTATATATGTACACACATCAAATATAAAACCGAGTTATTAGCACTTAAATTTATCGTTCTAACATTTTGAACCCATAAAGTTGATATCCTGACTCCGTCTTTTGTTTTCTCTTAAAAGGTAATGTTGATGCTATCACCACCAATGATCCAGAAATCATAAGAGAAATACTTGTACAACAAGATGATGTTTTTGCATCTAGGCCAAGAACTCTTGCTGCCATTCATCTAGCTTATGGTTGTGGAGATGTGGCATTGGCTCCTTTAGGTCCAAAATGGAAAAGAATGAGAAGAATATGTATGGAACATTTATTGACAACTAAAAGACTTGAATCATTTGCAAAACATAGGGCAGATGAAGCCCAAAGTCTAGTTAAAGATATTTGGACCAAAGCCCAAAAAGGACAAATAGTGAATTTGAGGGAAGTTTTGGGTGGATTTTCAATGAATAATGTGACTAGAATGTTGTTAGGTAAACAATATTTTGGGGCAGAATCAGCAGGTCCACAAGAAGCAATGGAATTTATGCACGTAACACATGAGTTATTTTGGTTACTTGGAGTGATATATTTAGGTGATTATTTACCTTTTTGGAGGTGGATTGATCCTTATGGTTGTGAGAAGAAAATGAGGGATGTTGAAAAAAGGATTGATGATTTTCATATGAGAATAATTGAAGAACATAGAAAGAAGAAAGGTAATAAAAATAATAATAATATTGATGATGATGAAATGGACTTTGTGGATGTTTTATTGTCTCTACCAGGAGAAGATGAAGGAGATGGCAAAGGAAAACAAAACATGGATGATGTAGAGATTAAAGCTCTAATTCAGGTCTAATTTTTTTTATATACCAACTTTCTACCTATTTAATATGTCAATGCATTTATCTCAAACTACTTATATATATCCAATATAGATGCATTTGGTAAGCAACTACTACCACCCATGGGATTTCTAAGCTTGATTAACAGAGGTTGTGGCGAAGTGATAAATACTTCATCATCCCTAACTAGAGGTCTTAGGTTCGAGTCTTGCTGGATACAAAGTCGTTTTTGTTAGGGAGCAATGTGGACTTTCCGGCGCGAACCCAATTTTTGTTGGACTCTAATGGGGTATCGGACACCAGTTGACAAAAAAAAAGAAGAGATTCCTAAGCTTGATTTATATTTAAAACATAGAGTTTAAGTTATATATTGCTACATGCTACATCAATAGTATCAAAAAAAGCTGCAAGTGTTTATTTTTTTGGTTGTGACTTATTTCTTTTCTTTAATTAATTATAGGATATGATAGCTGCTGCCACAGACACTTCTGCTGTGACCAACGAATGGGCAATGGCTGAGGTGATCAGACATCCACATGTCCTCAAAAAGATCCAAGAAGAACTCGATATAGTTGTTGGGTCGGGTCGGATGGTAACCGAATCCGACTTGATCCATCTCAAGTACCTCCGTTGTGTAGTGCGTGAAACATTCCGAATGCACCCCGCGGGTCCATTCCTAATCCCGCATGAATCAATTCGCGATACTAAGATCAACGGCTATTACATCCCGGCCAAGACACGCGTGTTCATCAACACGCACGGTCTTGGCCGGAACACAAAGATTTGGGACAACATAGATGAGTTTAGGCCAGAGAGACATTTGCCACCAAATGATGATGAAAAAAACATGATCATGACTACTAGTAGTAGTAGTAGAGTTGAGATTAGTCATGGTCCAGATTTCAAAATTTTGCCATTTAGTGCTGGAAAAAGGAAGTGTCCTGGTGCACCATTGGGTGTGAAATTGGTGCTTATGGCATTGGCTAGGTTGTTTCATTGCTATGATTGGAGTCCACCAAATGGACTAAAGCATCAAGATATTGACACAAATGAGGTTTATGGAATGACTATGCCTAAAGCTAAGCCATTGATGGCTATTGCTAAACCTAGACTGCCTGCTCACTTGTACCAATAATTAATTACTAGTACTCAAATCAAAGGGAATTGGTCTTTAATGGATTTCGTAACGAATCAAATAAAGAGAAATTTATATTTGTACCTTGTAAAAAACAGCTTTCGCCTCCTGTAATAGTATACTTCAACATTTTTCTCACCTGTTGCAACTAGTCAGAGATTTCCACACAGCAGACTTAAGTCTGTTTGATTACATAGTAGCCTTACTTGTGCAAATATGAAATTTTAAACATCCTTACGCTAGACCGCTGGTATGATTTTACATAAGGAAGCAAGTCAAGCGGCTTCATTGTTTCAGTGATGTCGGATACAAGTAACTTCTCTTTTTCCGCCAACGAAAGGAAATAATTGAACGTGTCGATAGTGCGAATTACCGAGGCAATATATGCAACAGGCTCAATATATGCAATAGGCTCTTGTCCTAATCCAGGTGACAAATGCTCAGCTTCATTATTCAAATGATGTAGGTTGAGATCTTCCCGCTTCAAAAGAATCGCGAGGACTCGAACAAGGTGAGGTAGGCACAGTGGATCATATATCACATCTGCACCCAAACTTTAAAGAGGAAAGTCAAAAGCAGGTTCTAATGAAGGCAACGTGATACTAAGGCTTGAAACTCTGTCGAGGATATTTATATTATGTAACACCACAACCCTTTTGGGACGATACTCAAATTTACTATAAAAAAAAGGACAGCCCGATGTACTAAGCTCTCTCTATGCGAAGGGTCTAGGGAAGGACTGGACTATAAAGGTCTATTGTATGCAGCCTTACGCTGCATTTCTACGAGAGGTTGTTTCCACAGCTCGAACCCATGACCTCTTAGTCACATGACAACAACTCTACCAGTTACGCCAAAGCTCCCCGTCAATACTCAAATTTACTATAATAGACCAAATACTGCAACATCGGTCATTTAGTCTCTTAACTTGAATGGCCTATAAAATTCATCTGTTTTTAATTTATTGTTCTCCACAAGATTTCTAACAGTTAAAACTCCTCAAAGATTAAAGTATTACAGTAAAGGAAAGTAGTACCTGTGGTACTAAAAATAACAAAAGTAAACTTAAGAGGAACTACTCACACTATATCTGGCATGAATTCACGTAGCTCATTTTCTGCGGCAGACTCCCATGGCAAATACAAGCACTGTAACTGAATCCAAAAAGATACGTCTTAACTGCAACTTATGCCAACTCTACGAGACATTTTAGATACATATTTCATTTTTGAAAAGGTAAAGTACTTCATTGGTAAAAACGGTACCAAGGTACCAAAAAGCTTATAAGTGCTTAAACAACTACATTCAGACACATAAATGGCTCAACTTGTGAAACTCACTAACATCATGTTTATGCTAACAATCTCTGTTGCATTAAAAGGAACTCCAGTTTTCAAAGAATAACTTTTAACAAAAAATTCGTTGGCCTCAAAAAACATGGCATATACCCAAAAAACAATCCCTACATAGGATTACTGCATAGATATAAATACGAAAACTTGATGTCCTCATCTCGCAGTGACTCGGTTTTCAGGAACCACAATAAGATGTTGGAAATTTTACTTTCACCCTCCAAGTAACTCCTACCACTTTCAGATACATCATGTAAACATCCTACAATAGCAGTCAATTACATTCACCGTGAACGGAAGCCAGCCGTCGAAGAATTCAAAAACTAGAAGAAAGATTCCATGGCCTACACTAGCAGCAACAAAAACCGATCATGAAGGCAATCTTCATAGGTTCCGGAAAAAAAAAAATAGTCCATCGACTTCTTTTTAATTTTAGAAGGCTTAAATTCAACAAGTATCTTGAGATAATTTTTTTCATGTGCTGCGTGTTGGGAAATATAAATCACACAAGAATAATATCCACCTTAATACTCGAGACGAGCAATATGAAATCACAATAGTGAGAAATTTGACACACTTGATAGTCTCAAAAGACTGCAACAAACTCAAAAGAAACAACCTTCTTTTATTTTAGCCACCTCACTATAACACAGGTCACACTCTCTCTGTATTTCTCTCTTTGAACTGATGTATCAAAGAATGAAATGGAAGGCTTCTATTTAATGTAAAAGCTACTGTCCCTTTCAACCAATCAGATTTGCTTATTTGCAACTTGTTTGGCAACCAAAATAGTAGGCGCCCACAATGTCTCTTTCTCCAATCATTACTCTCTCTTTTTAAAAAACTTTTCTTGTATTTTAATGTGGACCGACACTGTGTTCGCTTTGACAATAAGAACATCACACGGTGTTCTCTATCTGACAATAAGAACACGTTCTTCATCCAACCCAACTATTTATACAAATGTTCTTTTTAGATAATTACTCCATCTAGGAAGTCTACAATTACAACATATATAGTTAGAAAATGCTGCACTTGACCTTCATTGGTTGTGTGAGGGTTTCCAAAGGGTTTATAATGTCTAGGCTACTCCATCCATTGCCTTAAGGTTTTGGGTTGGATGCTCAAATTCCTTCACATGGTATCAAAGCTAAAACTTTATGAGCCCATTTACACAACCTCCTTCTCTCTTCATGTTTATTACTCCAGGTGGTGTGAAGGTCGGCAAAGGGGTTTTACAAGGTATCAGAGCCTCAGACATTTTCAGTTTTCACAACCTCGTCTCTCATCTTTTGTCACTCTAGGCTTCTTCTCTCAACCAATCCATGGGGTTGCTTTGGCTTCTCTATCTCTCTCTCAATTCAAATCGAGCCACCGGCGTTACTCCAGGTTCACTCATTAGCATATTGAGCCTAATCTATCTTCCTACTCCAAGATTACCTCTGTTGGGCCTCTCTCTCTCTACTTATAAAGAAAATAAATTTAAAATCAAATGCATGTGTAAGCCCTTGAAGGACGCTACACATGTCGGGAAGTGTTAGAGAATGCTACACTTGTCCCTCATTGGTTGTGTAAAGGTTTCCAAAAGAGTTTATATTTTCCTACACCACTCCATCCATTGCCTTAAGGTTTTAGACGCTTAACTTCATCCACAAATATATTTGCAACTATGATGGAAATAAAGAAAGCCAGTAACAGTCAGCACTTTGAGTTCAGAGTTCATAAACTTCCTGGCCGCACTCTGGATTTCTTTGTTCTTCGTCTTCCTCTTTTTTTTTGTATATATACTTTGTGCGGCATACAGTAGCGGATAAGAAGAATACTAATTAAGATTTTCATCCGCTATAACATCGATTCAACTTAAATGGTAAATGATTCCCAAAACTATTTGGACTTCCATGATTGGATATCAACCGTTTGCTTGGCGAACAAATCCAAAGGTGCAATATAATGGTCGACGAAGGTGGAATGAAGACCATGGGAGATTAGAATAGGTACAAATCTAGTTAATCCTTAATGGGTGGAGATGTGGAGTTACATAGTACCTGTATTGGTGGGAGCCTGCAGGTAATGATGAAATAGATGATACATGTACAAACTGACCCGCAAACCATCGTTATAAAAATTATTGTAAAAAAAAAAATGCTTTGAGAACCAAAAACCTAATGCCTTGGACTTTTGAAGAAATTGAATTTCTAGCATTATAGAACATCCACACGCATAAATTACGCCTAAGTCCGTACTATAAAATTAATATGATTTTACTGTTCAATAATCAGGTCGGCAGGTGCTTCCTCAACACTTCTTTTGGTTATAGATTATAAAGCAAGTACACAAATCTCCATCAGTTCTACCCAAGCAGGCTTGCATGAAGCCTATGATTGTCAACCTAGCCAACTTTCATAAATACAGAATAGAACGGGAAGAAGTTAAGAATAGTAAGATCAAAAAAGACACACAAATAAGCAAAAATTAATGATCACTAACCGTGTTGCTTTTTTGTGTATGTCCTAACATATCAGTTGCCAGCTGATTTAACTCCAAGTTGAGCTTCATGTTTGCTAAAGTTGACAAGTCACCATCTGTAAGTATTACCTGCATTATTATATGAAGAAGACTCCTAAATTAACCATTACCCTTTTGGTAACAAATAAACAGAAAGAAAAATACTGCAGCGTACACTCTACCCTCCCCAGACCCCATTTTGTGGGATTTCACTAGGTATATGTTGTTGTAACATAGAACTAAAATGTTGAAAGTTAATCCAATTATGAGGCTTGTTGCATCATCAAAACTGAGATGCAACAATACTAGATTTTAGAGCAATTTATGACAAAATAAGTGAACATTTTAAGAATGTGATCAGCACCTCATAAAGTACATTTTAATTAATAACGATTTATGCTACATATCAGCATAAATAGTATTCTATCAACTACTACTCCCTTTATAAAGGAAATGGGGAAATCGATTAAGATGTAACACATCATATTGATGCGGTCTTGTGTGATAAAAAGGTACTACCAAAACTTAAAGGTAAGTTCTACAAAGTGGTGGTTAGACTGATTTTGTTGTATGGGGTGGAGTGTTGGGCAGTCAAGAACTCTTATATTCAGAAATGCAAGTTGCCAAATGAGGATGATGAGATGGATATGTGGGCATACCCAAAGATATAAGATTAGGAATGAAGATTTTTGGAACAAGGTGGAAGTGACCTATGTGGTGGACAAGATGAGGGAGGCAAGGTTGAGATGGTTTGAGCATGTGAGAAGAGAGCAGATGTCCCAATGTGGAGGTGTGAGAGGTTGGATATGGTGGGAACGAAAAGTGGTAGAGATAGGTAAAAGAAGTATTGGGAGAAGTGGTTATATAGGACATGATGCAACTACAGCTTACCGAGGACATAACCTTAGATAAAAGGGTATGGAGGTTGCAAATTAGGGTAGAAGGTTAGTAGGTAATTGAGCGTTGTCTTACTTTTCGATGGGAGAATGCTTAATGGTAGTTTAGAGCGTCGTGTATGTCGTAGTATTAGCCTTATTCATGCAATTTCTTTGTCTTTGATATATGTTATCATATGATGTTATTGTTCCTTTTCTATATGTTTTGTGTTGTTTCCCATATTAATTGTCATGTTTTCTTCATTGTTGTATTTCCTTGTTCATGACTATTTATATTTGATGTATTTGAGCCGAAGGTCTTTCGAAAATAGTTTGTCTACCTCCACAAGATAGGGGTAAGATCTACGTACACTCTACCCTCCTTAGACCCACTTGTGGGACTAATTAGACTCTACCCTCCTTAGACCCCACGTGTGGGACTATACTAATATGTTGTTGTATTATTCATAAGAACACTAGTATGTTTAACAATAGGAATACTATTAACTGAAGCTTCTAAAATATCTGTTGTTTCAGTAGCTAAAATGAGGATGGCCACTATATCTATCCTAGGATGTAAACATTGTTTAATAACTTACTAGACTAAGCAAAAAGTGCCACCACTTGGATTGCATTAATTCTTATTTAATGATGGCAAAACTATGTTATGGAAAAATAAGACAAAATGTTCATGATTGCAAAGGAGCTTCTCTTTCACTTTTAGCAATTGGGTGACAAGAGGATGGGTTGCTTGATCCAAATTGCAGTTGAGGAAATTGATAGATCACATCAAGTCATTATCAATTACATACTTCATGACCTAAAGAAAACCATATGTCCAGTCAATCACCTCAGCCACTTTCAATAGAAGATGAGAAGGCATATTGAATAGAGAAGATGAAATCAATTGTAGCCTCAAATACAATTAGTGGAAGATAAAAATGATTCCCAAAATTGTTCCGTGAGGATCCTTCTTCTTCAGGAACATACAAAATTATGATCACATCTACAAACGGAATTGAACAAAAACACACACATAGTGAAGCTCAAAATGAGCAAGAGATATTGAAAGAATGTGTGATGCATTTGAGAAAAAACAAGAGGCAGAATTTGCAGAAAAAATAGACAGAATAGAAAAGGGAACTTGCCTTGGAGCAATTTGTCTGAGCTAGACAAACACCACCCAATCCAACACCCGAACCAACCTGCTTTGTTAATAGAAGATTAAATACAAGAGATAGCAACTCTGTTATTATATTAATCAAGCTGACTACACACGTAAAAGAGCATTGCCAACTGACAAACAAAAAAAGGATGAAGAGCAACAACACTCAACCTTGGAAAAATCCACAAAGATGTAACAAGATTAGACATTTCAATTTTCCCTAAGACACATTGTAGAGGAACAATTTGATAAACTAAGACAAACAGATGAATACTTCTACAAGCTATCTCACCTCAAGACAAGATTTATCTGAGAACACTTCTGGAAAAGAAAGTATGAACTCTGAAAGGAACAGACCTGATGGCCAGATTGAACACCTGCTTCAACCAAGAAATACAGAGGACAAATTGGATCAGCCGTTACACTGGGAATATAATGTTTGCACCAAATTATAAAAAAACAGAGGAGCAAATATTTCACAATATCAGGCAGTTATTGTAAAGCCTCGAAAGTACAATCAATTATCTCGGGCTAGTTAAATGCCTAACGATGTGATTAAAGTGACTCTGAGGAGTATTTGCGCCCACACAAGAATGGTGGGGTCATTGGAATATGTGACATATTTATGGTACAAGTTAGAAGTGGTTGTAGGCTTGTAGCAGTTAAGTGGCCAAAGGGAGTTAAAAATTAGATTTGGAAGTTTGATCCAACTCCCAGGCATCCTCGTGTTGTCCCTTGTGTCACGAGCGGTGAGCCTGGGAGTGAGGGAATGAAGCTGGGAAGAAGGGGTTGGGAAGTATATCATTGCCCATCACGAGCCCCTGCGTGAGAAGTCTTGGGCACTCAAACTCTTTCTCACAGTTAGCTCGTACCGCGAGCAAGGGACCCGTAGCCCTGGCCAGACCTCTCTAATATAAGCACTTTTAACTTTCCAAATAGGTTACTGGTAGATATCGTAAAGCGTAAGCATAAAGGATTGAAAGTTGAAGTCCATCATGGAAGACCACGATTCAAATCCCATCAAAGGGAAAACGAAAAATATAAAAATTAAGTGACTTCTTTCATTTGAGTTTACTTTGGTGGACGGAGTTATTCTATACATGTGGGAGGTAGCAGGTACCAAGTGGATTAGTCGAGGTGAGTGAGAATTGACCCGGACACCACCATAATAAAAAAGCAAGGAAGAGCTTAGACATATAGATTGTCAACCAGCTTGCTACTTTGCATAATAAGTTACCCCAGAAAGCTTGTTAGTCATTCCCAGCTGCAATAAGAGAATCTCTACAACAAAAGTTATAAAGCATCCAAAGATTTAAAATTTCTGAAAACGTGCTCATGGAAGTATCTTTCAACCAGATTCAAAAACCTAGGGCAGCATATCCTTGAAAAAAGTCAACTCCCGCAAAAAGAAAAAGAAATGGGACAGTACATACCCTGTATCACCTTCAAGCATGTTAAGTGAACATTGCAACGTGACTTCCAATTTCCTAAATATTTGACAACTCGAGGCTTGTGAACAATCTGTGTACACCAAAAATTAGATACTCAATGTTACTAGAAGTAGCTAAACATCATTCTATAAAAATGAACGAAAAGAAAAAATTCCCCACCCTTGGGAAATAGAAACGAAAATCTTCTTAACATTCTTGTGCTTCCTTTTGCCAATTCATCATCCTTGCAACAAAAAGGAGGCCAATTTCACAATGGTTACATGGTGATGCTTAAATCCTAATCATTATTGATAGCAATTTTTAAAAATAT
>JAJOOO010003890.1:0-20578 GCA_029582685.1 Solanum piurae | reverse complement strand
CCTATAAAATGTCTTTTTTACCCTTAATGAAATGATTTACAACCACACAAATTTTTATCATTCATTTTGGACCACAAGTTTTAAAAGTCTTTCCATTTTTCTTAAAGTTTGTGCCAAATCAAAGTACATCATATAAAATGGGACGGAGGGAGTATTAAAGAATGTGGTGCAGTGGATGTGATTGTTCCCTTCAAAATTTAATTGTTCCTACAACTATAAAGCATAAGAGTAGCTTTTCACTCTGATGGAAATATATATAAATAAAGAGTAGATGCTGAGGTTGTTAGGTTGCTGTTTTGAAGTGTAACAAAGACTTTGATAACATGAAATTAAAATCCCCTTTTGTTCATGACAATAATGATTTGTTGAATTTTATTCAAATTATCCTTGCTAATTATGTAAATTAATATGATCAAGTGTTTACTTTATTATTATATTTCGGATTATCACTAGAATTGTTGTTTGTTGGCTATGCCGGGCAATGGGAGTTAAATCCCAACTAATTCGGGCATGTAAGACCTATTAAGAGGCGAAGTGCGCCCTAATAAAAACTTTTTTACTTCAGAACTTAAATCTAAGACCTCTACGTAAGATGATTTGATTAATTTCATCAGAATATTTAGTGATGTAGTGATGGGCGTTATGATTACTATGCATGGATGAAAATTAGGAATATATATGACCATCAACCCATTTCATGTTCAACCCGTTAAAAGTTGGATGAATTGGGTGAATTATATATTGTTGGACTGTACTATTTTTGTCAAATTGAGCGGGTTATATATTGTTGGACTATTTTTGTCACCTCTAATTAAGAAAATGAATATGAAGTGGGATAATTGAAGACTAATTAATCCACTGACAGATGTAGTTGACCATATATAACTCCCATCAAATCTGCTACAAAGAAGAAGATTTCATTAGTTTTTTTACTTAGTTGACACAATTGTAAAACTTAAAAATTCAATTCTAATTAGCAATTTTCTTGTTTTAGCATAAGCTTATACTATAAAAATGATGTACATTATCTTTTTTCTTTGTTGATTGTTAATAAAAGCTAATTGGCAACATGCATTTTTTTTCCTTCAAAAGCTTGATAAAATTAGTGTGTTAAATCCATATTTTTTACTAATATAAGTGGTTTATTATACAGTAAAATAAAAAAAATATGTATCTTTTTATGAACTTATTTATAACGACGGTGTTTGTCATTTTGCATGCATTTTTATCATTTACAAAGACTTGAGCAATGTCTGATTTTTTTTTTCTTTAAGGTTAATAAAGTACTACAACAACAATAACAAAAATACCAAACCTAATATACAAATGGATTTTGGGAAGATCAGTGGTGTGTACACAAATATTATCTTTATTTTGCGAAGATATACAAATAATTTTCAATAGACCATTGGCTTAAGCAAAACATATCAAAACAAGTTTTAAAAATAAATACTTAATAAATAAAATTAGTAATGAATGTTGTCTACCAAATAACGAAATTTAAAATTGAATATTAGATATATGTACAAAACATATCATAAATTCATAATGTATCGTCGGCTCATTATGCCTCCCGCTTTTTCATTAGAAATAACGTACGTTTGAAGGTACGCTTCATTCTTTTTTTTTTCTTTTTCGAAGAAGCAAGCTTTGCAACATCTTGACGTGCCTCAAGTTTTTTTAATTTCGATGTCGTATTTTTTTTTAAAAAAATTTAACTGTGGTGTGCATCTCGACTCATTTTACGATATACCTACTACCTCTCACCAATACATGTATCAAGTAACTCTGTCCACCAAGACTTAAACAAATGAAAAAGAAATGATCAGCTAGTATTTTTACCTGCCAAAAATTAAACCTCATGGTTACGACTTATTCTCGATGAACATAGCTCAAATACTATGATTCAAATCGCGATTTAGACTGCACTAGCCATGGTACTATACAAGTAAGAGTCGTAAAGAGTTCTGAATTTAAACTTTATGAGTTCTAAATTTTCGTAACATCAACATCAAACGCTAGTAAATAAGTTCTAAATTCAATTTTTATACATATTTAGCATACATATTCATGATTTTGAACCAAATCATATATGCATATTGATAGTAAAGAAGTATTATATTTATTTAAGGGAATTGTTAAGAAAAGTTAAAAAGGGTAAAAAGGAAGAATGGGGCTATAGGAACCCATTATTAGTTGCCTATAAATAGGAAAAGGAATAAGGAAGAAATTCTTGACTTGAGAATAATGTCCCAAACACTTTAGTTTTGAGTTAAGATTCTAAAATTCCATTTCCCTAAGAAGAATCTCACCTTTTTTTCTTAAACCCCAACAAGTCCTTTTCTTCCCATAAGGAATATCATTCTGTGGTCATTGCTATATATCCCCTTTAATTTTATTTTAAGCCAGTGCCTTCACTCTGGGGTCAACAACTACTCACCAATTCCAATTCTACATCTGTCCAATTTGCTGATCAATCAGAGACGGAGTCGTGATTTAAAGCATATGATATGAATTAATAATGTGTACATATTTAATGGACTTGTTAATATGAATACGTGGTTTGAACTAAAATTACTGGTACCTATAACCAAGGGCGAATAATTACATGTAAAATATGGGGCATGTAAATCCGTGATCTCTCTGTAAGACTAAGTATTTTATGTATATACTGATGACACTTATATGTTACAAGAAAGTTAAATAGTGCACTTGGTTGAAAGTTGAGTTATTTACCTAGAAAACTAGGGATCAATTATTACTAAATATATTATCTCTAGTGGTGCACTCATGTTTTAAAAATCCTAGATTTGTCTTTTCTGTAACTCAAAGACTAGTTTTGTTTTTGTCATCCGACACCGCTTCATCCAATTTTTCTCATATCAAGGGATTCTACATCTTATTCACAACTCAAAAAACTTCGTAATAATTTATTTATACAATATAATATTTCAATAAAGGGAATTCAATTGAACCCTCTTCTCCCTAGCTAGCTCTATCTCTACATATTTATATTGTAGAACAACACTAATTCGGGATATATTAAAATAAGTAAATTTCTAGGACATTTACATATTTCACACTATAGCTAACTCAAATATAAGTTGAGTTGTGATAACAGATCGACACTGCTTAGAAAAACTTATGTTATATATATGCGCTATACTGATTGAGCATTGACTAGTACCCCTAAGATGATTCGAAATGCTCTTTTTTTGTTGTTGATAATTTTAATAGCGAGTTTCTATCTTGTACTATAAAGTAAGATTAATAAATTTAATATAAGAGCATTAAAAAGGAAATGCAAGTACAAGAAAGAACAAGAGCACATGTTCTCTCTTATTTAAAGTGGGAGAATATAAATCATGAAAATAACATAAAGAAAGCAACAAAAGATAAATAGTTGGAATAGTAAAGGCAAAGGGTACAAACCAAAGGAACCAGAAGCAGTCATTAAAATTGCTTTATTGCAACATCAAAAGAAAGGCAAACTTAAGTACTTTTTAAAATGTACCATTACTAGAAAAGAGGACTTGGATTATTTTAAGAACTATGAAATGAGTTTTACTGATTATTTATACTTATTCTAATTCAATGTATATATATTACTTTTAAAAAATATTCAATTATATAAGTTGTTCTCCTATAAACTTTGATGTGACAAAATATTCAAGTTATGTCAAACAAGCTTATCACATAATTTTAATATTCCCTACAATCATCACTATTATTATAATATACAAGTCTAATTAATATCTCAACCTTCGAGTTCATCTTAATTCAATACTTTTGACATGAAACATATATTTATGTGTACAAATCAACTAAAATGGCATCAAATAGTAGATTTGAACCCATTATTTTAAAAATATAACGCGAGTTTGAACACAAAGAATTCAAAGCCTGAATCTATCCATCTATATATACTCCCTCCGTTTCAAAAAAGAAATGGTCTAGTTTGACTTGACACAAAATTTACGAAAATAAAGAAAACTTTTCAATATTGTAGTCCTAAACTAAAGTTGTATCAAGTATACCAAAATATCATTTAATCTTGTGGCCTTAAACATGTCATGTGAAAAACTGAAATTAAAGTATTATAAAAAAAAAGGAAAGGGGTTATTCTTTTTTATACAGATAAAAAGGAAAGTAGGTCATTTTTTTTAAACCGAGGGGGTATTACTTATGGTTTGATGTAGCAACATAAATCAACTATAAATCTTGGACATCATCAATCATCAATATAGTTTACCATAACAGAAGGAAACCTGAGAATGAAAAAAAAAGGACAAAAAATTTAAAACACATGAGTTTCACAAGATGAATAACATGATAAATATCTTACTTGTAGGGGCTATATAATTTTGGTATAAAGTTTCACAATATTGTAGTCCAATGTATATCTATAAGATGAAGTTATTAAATTTGAAAGAGAATTTATCATCATAGCTTAAAATGCACATCCTCATTTTCATTCCTATCCACATGCCAGGAAAACAGTATGAGGGAATTTTGCTTTATGCCTTATACCCACTTTACCTAAAGGTTGTAATATATTCCTCCAAAGTGCATAAAATTCCCAAAGATATCAGAATCAGTTGATCTTTTTCTTGAAAGTTCAACTGAAAACTGATGTGCATACCTTGTTCAGAGGTTAGAAATTTTCACTATTTTATAAAGGACAACTCGGTGCATAGGGTGTGATGAAATAACTTACCTTAATACAAGCATTAGTACTGCTTCCACAGCTCGAACCTGTTAAGTGTGAACTATAAGTCACATAGAGACAACTTTACTGTAGTTCCAAGACCTCCCTTCTTTCACTATTTTATATCAAGACAAAATAAGTAAACATAGATAACATGTTACGTATAATAGCCATAAACGAAATCCAACATAACGATCAAAGTGACCTCTGCGATCAATTTGATGATGGAAAAGGTTATAAAACAGAAAAATATTTCTTCTCTTGTATGTTTATCCAAAGTATTTACCTATACAGCAGACTTATCAGCGGTGGAGTGTGGAGGCAGGCTTTTAATATGAGTTCGTAAAAATCCAGTAGCTTTTGGCCCAAACTCTGTACATATGTTAAGAAATTTACTAAATATGTAAAAAATTTAAATTCAGAACCTTGTTACTAACACTCTGTCTACCTTCACGAGGTAGTAGTAAGGTCTGCCTACATTCTACCCTCCCCAGACTTCACTTGTGGGATTTCACTGAATATGTTGTTGTTGCTACTAACACTATGTGGCACTGTTTCAAATACAGTAAACAACTAGATAACGTACTCACAGGGAATGCAATCAAAAATATAAACGACACTCTTTTTTACTAGTTCTGATAGTTTCTGAAATATGCAGTGCAGAAAAAGTACAGCAGATATAAACACATCTTTGCAAAGTGAACAAGAAGGTGGTGCAAAAGAGACTAAACAACTAACTTTGAATTCCTTCGTTTACCCTCCAAAAATATATGAAATGTAAAAAATGGTGTAAACGAGGTTCAGAGATCTAGGTGTGTTATTTTTGCAAGTGAACTAGATACTCAAGTTCGTCTCATGAGACAAAAAAACCTATGACAATCAAATTGACATGTATGCATATGTTAAACAAATAAACAGGCACATTAAACAAAGATCAATGTATAACTATTACTATTATATTCTTTCTGGGGAATCATTAGATCAAATTAAGGCTTGAGTCAAGGGGAAGACAAGTACTAATGTTCGAGCAACGAGTTGTCATGTTTTCAATCAGAAAACTATATATAAAAGCAAGTAGTATTATTGTATTCCTCCTTCCAAAGGGGTCCATCCCAATGCCTTGGAGACGGCTGTCTTATACCGATTAAAGATTAGGAAATATATATCTGTAGACTGATCTTCCATTATTTTAGTTCCATCTAGGCTGAATAAGTACCAAACTTGTTGAATGACAAAAAAAGAATTTGTTCCTTATTCCATTCTTGGCCTTCAGACAAAGCCAAGTAGCAGCATCTCTTGACAATTTCTTTACCTTTTTATCTTCTTCCTTTTCAGTTACTAAATTACTCGAAAGAATGCTCAACATATTCCAAAAGTTAATATCACTAAATACAGTGCAAGATATTGCATGAAAGTTTCTAAGTATCCTAAAAACACTGCCCAAAACAGCAGGGGACCAGGGGCTTCTCCTGAACTTACTTTAAGAAACTAACACAATTTTCTCCTTAAAACTGAAAGAAAATCTAGTACTGTACTAGTCGTACAATACCAATAGCAATAATGATATACCCAGTGTAATTCCACAAGTGGGGTATGGGGAGGATAGGATGTACACAAACCTTACCTTTGTCTTTTTGGGGTTAGAGAGGTTCTTTCCGCCAGACCCTTGACTCAAAAAAAATAATCTTGTACATGTCTTTAAAAAATGGGAAAGGAATTAATTGGATGGCAAAACAGGGATTCACCAGCATGAAGAAAGAATATCAATAGCAGTGAAATGGGAAAACAACGAGGAAGAAGCTCCGAAATCATGGATTAACATTTTTTTATCCCAGGAAAACCTATAGTCAACATAATAGAATAAAACACGTATATAGGAAATGCTCCCTCAACTAATTCTTTATTTAGGACCTCCACAAAGTTTTAAGTGTTCTGTTGGAAAAACGTTAGACTTATTCATTTTGACATGAAATAAGAGAAGCATCTCTCAACCATTTTCATATATCTTTCCTTTGTTCTTTATCCAATACCGGGTAATTGAAGCTCGAGTCAACAGAATCTTCCATTTGAAAAAGGTGAAATGGTTTTGAAGGTTTCAAGAAATTATACATCATTAGATAGTGGATTCTTTCAGTCAGCATCAGAAAAAATTCCAATATTAATTCTGAGAATATGGTTCCCAAACTTTGCTAGATGAAGAATATGAGTACACAAAAGTCGCGGGAGGATCAATTCTTTGTACCTATTGTAAGGTGTTTAAGTGTTTCAATAACTTATAGTGCAGAGGAATATCATGCTAGGACCCACAAATATGTAAAACTGGAAGGATGAGATCTCTTTTTGAGCCGGCTGTGAAGATTCGATTGGTTCTAGCGTTCAACTGGGCCTATCCAAGATTCTATGCTTCACCTGGACCCGTCCCTCTTTCTCTTCCCATTCGCTTATAAGAGCTCTTTGGCAACACCTTTGATCTGTGAAGTTGTACAACTAAGGAGATACATAAAAGCAGTAGTAAACAGTTCTCTTGAACCGAGTATCAGGAGCAACAACAACATCATAGTCTGGAGAATACAGAAGAATCATGATCCACATTTGAAGGGCAAGACTAGACTGAAATCAAGTACAGCAGATCACTTTCAGGTGCGTAATGATTAGTTAAACTACCTATCATGATTCGTTGCCTATTAAAGCGCATCACGAGACTTATTTACTAAACATCAAACAGAAGGCTAGAAAGATGTACCATCATCACCACCAGGAAAAGAGCATGCACCCTTCAACAAGAATGTCTGTTCCTGAACGACATCTGTTCCTGCAAGGTGGAAATGGCAACGGAGATTCAGGGCTTGTCCTATCAACTGATGCTAAGCCAAGATTGAAATGGACACCGGACCTCCATGAGAGGTTTATAGAAGCAGTTAATCAACTTGGTGGAGCAGACAGTAAGTGCACACAAATACATCAATTTTGAATTAGCAATTACATGAGGATGTTTTTTCACAAAGATAATTAACTGCAACATTATCCTATTGCAGAAGCCACTCCAAAATCAGTTCTAAAGCTTATGGGGATTCAAGGATTAACCTTGTACCACTTAAAGAGTCATCTTCAGGTTAGTTCTTACTCGCTTTATGGCATTCAAAATCCACGCAGTAAGCAAAACATTCTACAAGGCCATATTCAGCCTTGAAAACTTTAGCTGCCAAGACAATAATTCCAAATAACATAACTGGTGATAAGGGGGCAAAACATCTTTTAAATCAGAACTTTTGTTTTGTTTCCATCCAAAACCCTTGAAAAATATTTCTTACATTTATATACTCTTAGATTGTGTCAGAAACTAATGTTTTACAAAATGATGGCAGAAATACAGACTAAGTAAGAATCTCCATGGACAAGCAAATGCTAGTGGGGCAAATAAAGCTGGTAAGAAATCAAATACTTCTCACGAAAATTAAAATTCAGAAAATCTCTTTCATGGAGATGGAACACCCATAAACTGACTGAGTTTGTGAATAGTTGCAGCAGCAGGAGTAGAAAGGATATCTGAGAATAGTGCAACATGTATGAGTAATCCAAGCATGGTACCCCAACCAAACAAGTAAGAACAAAAAACATCTACTCCTTAATTTAAACAATTCATCCTTCTATTTCATGTCTTAGCAAAAAATTCGATTTACGTTATTCTGACAAATACTTATCTGATCTATTCAGAAATATTCAAATAAGTGAAGCAATACAAATGCAAATAGAAGTGCAGAGAAGGCTTCACGAGCAGCTTGAGGTACAGAATTACTGCAGAATTCTATTACATATGAGAAATGAGAGCAAAAGCATATGCCAAAAATACTTGTAAAAGATGAGACTTACTGTTTGATGATGTAAAAAATGGAAGCATGGCCTGAGGAAACTTGAAAATAGGTTCATCTTCTAGAAAGAAGACTTCACCGGGAAATTAAGTAATCTAAACACATCTCCTCACAATTGTAGAGATAAGATAACCAACTGGATATCTTAAACAGTCTTAGCCAACAAGGCTTGTCCACATGTTTGGTTTCAAAAATTAAGAAACTATGTTTGGTTTTTACTTGTCAAACTTTAAAATTCAAGGAATTTTTTCCTTGATGGCTTCTAAATGAGGCCTAATTGAACTGATATAGGTACAACGACATTTACAGTTACGGATAGAAGCTCAGGGGAAATATCTGCAGTCCGTGCTCGAGAAAGCACAAGAAACTCTTGGAAGACAAAACATGGAAACAGTAGGATTAGAGGCAGTCAAGGTTCAACTATCAGAATTCGTATCCAAAGCATCCAATCAATGCCTGAACTCTCCATTTCCGGATATAAAAGAGCTATCAGGATTTCACAGCCAACAAACACAAGCTACACAGCCAACAGATCGTTCAATCGACAGCTGCTTGACCTCTCGTGATGGCTCTTTGAGGGACAACGCAATGCATGATAACCAAATTGGATTGAGGCCTTTCGACTTTACACCATCTATCGAGTGTAAGGATATTGAAAATGACACCAGGTTACAGCAGACAGAACTACGATGGTGTGACAACCTCAAGGAGAACAGAAGATTATTCTCCCCAATGAACGAGGGTAGAGTAAAACCATTCACCAGAGAGACGAACTGCAATAACTTATCAATGAATATTGGACTTCAAGACGAAAAACTGAATGGAAGCATGAACCACTCTGATGGAAACTTCAATGGAACAGAGAGAGATGTCAAACTATTTCACCAGGTAACCAACAGAAGTGAATCAGTGCCACAGAGGCACAAATCTTCGCAAGAGTATAAGCTGTCATACTTTGAACCTAAATTGGATCTAAACATGCATGATGAAACTGATGTTGCTTCAAGTTGTAAGCAATTTGACCTAAATGGTTTCGGTTGGGGCTGAGGAACCTCATATATAACAAAGGGCAAACCATGAGATCAGAAGACAGGTAATTTGCTGATAACATTTTGTCTGAAATAGAGGTCTGCACATGGGAAACATAGCCTTATGGTTTCTTTGGAAGGAAAAAATGATGTATAATAATTTAAATTCAAGATCAGTTACAATATTGTAACACCATTCGATCTGCTCATTTTTATTTTCTGATCTCATATTTAACTTTCATCCATAGTTTCATGCAGAAGAGTGTATAAACTTTACTTTAGCAGTTGAATCTTCCTTAACTCTGAAATTCTTGTTGTATATAAAGTGCATACAGGTTTATAGGTGAACCTCTTCTTAGGAATATATCAAGAATCCAACAATTCCATATGTAGCAAATAATGTAGCAAATAATTCCTCATATGCCAACTGCCATATGCTGCTTAGATTATAATAATCACATCCAAAGTCACTTCAGTCACTACATCAAAAATGATCTTCAACGGCAATTAATTAACGGCAATAGCTCAATTGCTGCTAAATATGTATTTTTAACGGCAATTAGCACTCTTTGTATATGTCCCTAAAGCCTTTAGCGACATTGGATCTAATGACACTTAACTAATGCCGGTAAAAACTTTAGCACTCTTTATTAATGTGTCTATTTATTACCGCTAAAAGTTATTTTTGTTGTAGTGCGTTGAATGTAGAATCTCGGAAATCAGAAATCATCCTTGAAATATGTGTAACATAATGCGTTAAGAAAGTTAGATAAATCCTGGTATGGGTTTTCCACCCTTTCAGATGATAATATATAGAACTTTCAAGCGTTATCAATAATTGCTTTCTCTAAGAAAGAAGATTTATTGAATTTCAAAACAGATATAAAGTGAACTATCTTTCAACCTCAACCTAATTATTTTAACATCCAAACTATAAAAAATCTATTTGTATTTGAAGCTTGGTCAAAAGTTGGTCATTCTCATCATTAATAAACAAGATCATGGGAAAATTCACTATGTCACCCCTCCCCCCCAACCATATTTTTTGATGAAGTAATAAATTTCAACAAGAGACATGATTTTCTACAAATAACACCCACCATCTGGGGGGAGAAGCTAGTAAGTTCCCAGAGGTTCATCTGAATCCCCTTCGACGAAAAAATTACATTGTATATAGTAGATGTTGAACACCTTTCGACTTCTTCATATGCTTACTTCATACTTTGAAACCCCTTAATGAAAATCCTTCCTCCGCCAAGACATTCATTTATACGTGTAGGAATCCTATGGGTGCACCAAAAAGGAATAAGAGAAAATAGGCTATTCCTAAAGTGTATAAGGTCTTTCTCTACCCCCTCAAAAGCTCCTCTATTCCTCTCTCGCCATCTCGCACATAGTAGTAAAGCTTCAAAGTCATCCATATTTGTATATAGCAGTATAGCACAATGTGAGAACCCAGCTTTATGCAAGGAAAAAATTACAAAAGTAAAATAAAACAAGCAATTTTCTACATTCTGGAACAAAATATAACCATGATAGGTAAGCAGATGCAGAAATTATCTCACCTCATTCTTATAAGAATCTTGCTTGCTTCCTTGCATATTGAGATTTCTCTTCTTCTCTTTGTGATTAAATTTTCGTTGAAGGGCAATTGGTGACTTACATTAGGGCGATAAAAAATATGTATGATCATCGTACTAAAAAAAAATTGGCGAAAAACGACGATGACTGCGTCTTTTTTGGTCAAAATCGACGGAGAAGCCTGCAGTCAAGTTCATCGCTTTTTGGCTCGAAGCTTTTCAAAAAGCTACGGACAGCATAGCAAAAATGCGAAGGACTGCGTGTTTAATGATTAATGCAACTCCGTCCATCGCTTTATTATAATTTTTTAAAATTTACACAAAGCAACGCATTATTTTTAATTTTTAATTTTATTAAAATCTTGAAAAGCGACGGACATAGAGACGCTATCCGTTGCATTTTTTTAATTTTAATTTTAAAAAAAATTTCAAAAGCGACGGACTGCGTCGCTTTTCTTGAAATTATATTTAAAAAAACTCAGAAAAGCGACGGACTAAAGGTCCCTGTGTGTCGCTTTTTCTGCATTTTTTTTACAACGAAAACTGCTAGTTTCTGTTGCCCACGTGCAAATTCAATTCAAATCAATTCAGTCCAATCACGCAAAACACATAATAAACATGCTACACAAAATATAAAAACAACAAACTTAAATTAACCTTCAAAAATACTTAAATCACAATTTAAAGACTTATAAAGTCTTTCAAAATTTGTTTCAATTTTTTTAAGAAGTGCATAAACTAAAGATCAGATGCCTAGGGGGTGCAATCTATGAAATCATTATCTTCCTCACTCTCGTCGTCGGTGTCATCGGCAAGAGACGATGTAACAGGTCGACGAGCAAGGTTCATCACTTGTTATTTGATTTGCTGAACGATCGCACTCATGCTTTCTTGTTCAGCTAATCTTCTTCGCTCAGACTCTTCCAGTGTTGCTGATAGTTTTGCTATTTGATCCGACAAAGCAACAATCTAAACACCATCAAGTGTCTCGGCTTGATGTGATGATCCAATATCTTCTAAGCCTGATTGGAGTCGGCATACATCGTTCCGAGAGCCTCGACCATAGATTTTACCCTTGTGTGTCCCCCTTACCACTTTTTATAGTTCAAATTTGAGTGGACATTTTAGGCGCCATTTGGACTGAACTATCTAGTAACTCATTCACGTATTGATTATACTATCCCTGCATATTAAAGATAAAAATTAGCATAAAAATATATACATAATATATATATATATATATATATTCACTATTCATATTAGCTTTTCATATAAATAACTTACATAAGTTTTTTCGGCTTTTTCCTCCACCAACACATCTGGATCCGACTCATTTTATTTCTTCTTCACATGAGTCCTCTTGAAAACCTCTGGTACAAGGGGAGTGCGCCTCATTTGTTTTTCCTATAAATAAAAATGAAATTTATAACGATATTAATCAACTAAATGAAAAGAAAAAGATGAAAGACAAATTGACTATACAATTGCATTTGCATGGGCATTTGGGTAATCTTTGAAGAACAACTACAAGTGTGAATGTGGTGGACATGACAACTAGTACTTACCTCTATAAATAGACAACGAAAATCCTTATGACTCACTTTTCTTTTTCCTCACTGAAATAGTTAAAAGAAACTCAGATACCACCACGGATATGAAGAAAGTGAATGTCAAATATGAAAAGTTGGATGAATCTATCGAATCTTCTACGACTCCAAAGAAAGAAAAGAATGTTTTGTCTGCCGGCTATGGAAGCTCATCAACTCTTCAAGTATATAATTTTTATTTTCTCCAAAAGATTTGATTTAGAATTTTGGCTCTATCCATATTTTAATTTATCTTGATTTCCCTAAGGTGGAAGATAAGAAAGTAGATCATGTGCCTATAAAGGAAGAAGAAGAAGAAACAGACATGTGGATCTCAAGGATCGATGTATTAGAATTTTCTGAGCCATTCAAAGATCCTCACTGCCTAATCGGATATCATGAGAAGCGACCCTTGAACATCCTAATCTTTGTAGGAGGGACTGATACTGCTCATAATTTTATTGATGAATCTTTAACATATAAGCTAGGGTATAACTCATATCCAATTAAGCCTCGAACTGTTAACTGGAGTTTTGGGAAAATGGTGACTTTCAAAGCATGTAACAACTTTCAAGTCACATTGCAAGGCGCCCTGTTTAAAGTGAAGTTGTATTTGCTTCCATTGTCGTCAAATTGAAGTGTCCATTGATTTCCTAATACCATCTCACAATTTGACGACAATGGAAGTAGATATAACTTCACATTAAATAAGGCGCCTAATTGCATTGTGACTTGAAAAATGTTACATGCTTTGGAAGTCATCATTTTCTCAAAAGCCCAGTTAACATTTCGAGGCTTGATTGGGCGATGAGTCATACCCTAACTAATCTGTTAAAGATTCATCAATAAAATTATGAGTAGTCCTTGTCCCTCCTACATATATTAGGATGTTCAAGGGTCGCTTCTCATGGTATCCGGTCAAGCAGCGAGGATCTTTGAATGGCTTAGAAAATTCTAATAGAGCGATCCTTAAGATCCACATGTCCATTTCTTCTTCTTCTTCCTCTTCCTCCTCTTCTTCCTCTTCCTCTTCCTCCTCTTCTTCTTCCTCCTCTTCCTCCTCCTCCTCCTCCTCTTCCTCTTCCTCTTCTTCTTCTAAATATGGATAGAGCCAACATTTTAAATCAAATCTTTTGGAGAAAACAAAAATTCTATAACGGAAGAGTTGATGAGTTTCCATAGCCAGCAGACGAAAAGTTCTCTTCTTTCTTTGGATCCGTAGAAGATTCGATAGATTCATCCAACTTTTCATGTTTGACATTCACTTTTTCCATATTGTCATAGTATCTGAGTTTCTTTTAACTATTTCAGTGAGGAAAAGAAAAGTGAGTCATAAAGGTTTTTCGCTGTCTATTCATAAAGGTAAGTACTAGATGTCATGTCCATTGCATTCACACCTGTCATTGTTCTTTGAAGATTACCCAAATGCCCCTGCAAATGCAATTGTATAGTCAATTCTCCTTTCATCTTTTTCTTTCCATTCTTGCAATTATCAAGTGTCATTGTGTGTTCAATAAAATCTCTAACATCGTCAATAAATTCAGGTTTCAAACCATCACCAGTTTCATAATGCATATTATACATTCACAAACGATGATCCATCTATAAAATATAGATATTCAATTATAAATTAAATTTAACAATAATTTATTTACATTAAACTAATTTATATTGTTAATATATATATATATATATATATATATATATATGTAACTACTTAATAATTATATTTATTATTACTTATATATATTTAGCTAATTTATATACCTAATAATTAATTAGTTCATAAATACTACATTTCAGGATTTACAAGGTTCAAGCTTAATTAATTAAGTTCAAATTAAGTTCAAAATTAAGTTTATATTCCTAATTAATTTTTCAAGTTATTATAAATTAATTAAGTTCAATAAAGTTCTAACTAAGTTCAAATTAATTAAGGCCAATAAGATTTCAAGTACTTCAAAGTTCTAATTAAGTTCACATTAAATCCAATTTCTAATAAAGTTCAAAATTAAATTAATTAAGGTCAACAAGATTTCAAATTCCTATTCCTAATTAAGTTCAAATTATAATTAATTATAAGTTCTAATTAAATTGTAATTCAAGTTCGTATTCTCTAACTTCAAAATCACTTCATCAATTCCCAACTCAATAATATTTACACAATTCACTTAATACTCAAAAGTCAAAACACTTGATTAATTACTAATTCAAAAAAAAAAAAAACTCATGGTCAGTATATTCATGACATTCAAACATCCATCTTATACTCGAAACAATTCAATTACTAACTTCTAACTTCAAATTAACACTTCAATATCAACTCAAGAAATATCCTAATTCAAACTAGTCCTAGAATTCCAAATTCAAACTAATTCTAAAATCTCGGGAAAATGCATAAGTACCTCCCCAGCCTATACCCAAAATCCCTGAGACACACCTAATCTTTACTAAGGTCCTATTACCCCCTTGAACTTATTTTTTAATTAATTTTCTACCCCTTTTTGGCCTACGTGGCACTATTCTTGAAAAAAAAGTCAACACGCGTTGGGCCCACAAGATAGTGTCACGTAGGCTGAAATGGGGTAAAAAATTATATATAAAATAAGTTCGGGGGGGTAATAGGACCTTAGTAAAGGTTAGGTGTGTCTCAGGGATTTCGGGCATAGGCTGGGGGTACTTATGCATTTTTCCTAAAATCTCAAATTCAAACTAGTCCTAAAATAAAAAAAAATTCCCAATTCACTCATTAACTAATTAACAATCAATAACAATCATAAACCAAAAATTCAATAAACTAATTACAATAAACTAACTTCTAAATTCAAATTAACACTTCAATATCAACTCAAGAAATACCCTAATTCAATCTAGTCCTAAAATTAAGAATACCTAATTCATTCACTAACTAACAATCAATCAATCATTCAAACTAACAATAAATAAACACAAATTCAATAAACTTATTACGATAAACTAACTAACAAACTCAAATAACTCAAATTGAAAATAAAATAAACTTGATGAACCCCTAACCTTAATTAAAGGAGAAGGAGAGAATAAAGAGAGGAGCAGCAGGGGGAGCGGCGGCTGGAAATCGGTTCTTTAGAGAGATGAAGAGATGAGGAGCATAGAGAGATCTGGAAAAAGCGAGAGAATGAGGAGAAATTCGCGTCTTCTCCCAGATATTTTTAAAAAAGTGACGGAAAGTATCTCTTTGTCCGACACTTTTTTAAAAACATTTGACCAATATTTTGACTAAAAAGCGACAGACTAAACGACATTGTCCGTCACCTTTTTAAAGTGTTTGACCAGTCAATTTGACCAAAAAGCGACGGACTAGGAGATGACGTCCGTCGTTAATTTTTTAAAAATAATTAATAAAATTACTCAAAAACGACGGACAACATGGTTATTATTTTATTTAATAATTATTATTTTTATTAAAAAGAGACGAATGACGTCTGTACGTATATTAAATAAATAATTAATAAATATATTTTTTGGCGTAAAAATCCGTCGAATTAAGCAATGAACAAAGAGATGCAGTCCGTCACATTTTGTAAAATATAATTATTTTTATTAAAAAGTGACGGGCAGTGTGGCAATCAACGTCGCTTTTCGGAGCGACGTCGTCCGTCGCTTTTCAGAGTGACGTCGTCCGTCACTTTTCGGAGCGACACCATCCATCGTTTTTAGCAGATTTTTAGTAGTGGATGAAGCTAAAATGTGAGTTAGAACAATGAGAGATGATTTGGAGCACTTTCCAGTTGCGCCAAGATCAACTCTTAAGGTGTGGTGTCTTAGTGTATACTATTTGTAGATGATACAATATTGATTGATCATACATGCAACAGAGTTAATGCTAGGTTAGAGGTATGCGGAGATAAATATTGAAGTTAAAGGGTTTAGTTAAGCAAGATCAAAACATATTATTTGGAATGCAAATTCAATTATGCAATGCAAGAAGAAGACGTGGAAGTGAGGCTTGACACTCAGGTTATTCCTGAGATAGTTTCAAATATCTTAGGCTTATAATCTAGGGAAGTGGAGACATGATGATATCACACATTGTAGTGGTACGACATGGATGAAATGGAAGCTTGCATTTGGAATCTTATGTGATAAAAAGTACAACTGAAACTTAAATGTAAGTTTTTTAGAGTGGTGGTTATAGACCGACTTGGTTGTATGGGGCCAAATGTTGGCCAATCAAGAACTTCCATATTTAGAAGATGCATGTTGCAAAAATTAGGATATTGAGGTGGATATGTGGGCATACAATGAGCAATAAGATTATGAATGAGGATGTTTGGGATAAGGCATGGGAATGATCTCCGTTGTGGACAAGATGAGGAAAGGGAGATTGAGATGAATTTGGATATGTAAAGAGAAGGTGGGCAGCTGCAAGGTGCGAGATGTTGGTTATAGTAGGTATGAGAAGATGTAGAGGTAGGCCAAAGAAGTATTGGACAAAAAGTGATTAGACAGGACATGACACAAATTCAGGTTATCGAGAACATGACCTTAAATATGTAAGTGTGCCAGGATAGAAGGTTAGTAATTAAGCAGTTGAGTGTTGTCTTGTTTTCCAAGTTGAGGCTTGTTGGTGTTTGTTAACTAGTTGTATTATTGTAGTTTCTACTTTTGATATCTATCACATGGTCTGTTATTTATTGTGTTTCAATTATCGTACTATTTTGTTGTTATGGCACTTTTTTCGTAGGATTATTGTTTTTGTTGCACTCTAATATTTTATTTGGCTTAAAAATATAAAAATATTTATTTTCTTAAAAAGAATTACTGCTGTCTCAAAAAAAAAAAAATTGACTCAAATTTCTTTTCTAAAAATATTTTTTAATAGAGCACAAGTTGAAAGAGCAGTTTTTTCCCCGTAAACATTTTTAAAAAAAAAATTGGTTAAACATATTGCATTTTAAATTTCACATCTTATATTATCTATTTAGATTATAATTATACACAAATATTTTAAAAAATATTTACAAAATTCACTTATTTTCTTGGAAAATATTTTATATGGAACACATGTTCCTTCTTACCGAATTAATAAGCCCTAATATTTATCTTCTTTATTATTTTTCGTTTGTCAATATAATAGTAAACACCAGTTTCTCACATTTTAAATAATTCGGTATTTGTTGTCACTTGTCAACAACTATATATAAAGTTTAATATATACTTGGGTCTGCATTGTTTCTTAAGAGTTAAGCTAATATCCCACGTTTAATTTTAAAATGATATAATCATATACACCAAGGAAAAGAATAATATTATTTCAACCTATTTTTTTCAGATTAAAAACAAATATGAGTAACACATGTCACCAAATATGTGATGCACTGGATGGGGCTACTTCGAAATTGAGCATGTGTATGAAAAAAAATCCTAAATAGGAATGGGGCTCTACGCGACGTGATATTAAAATAGTCAACTTTAATACAAATATCGAACACTAAGCGAGAAAAAAAAAGTACGATATACTAAAAATGAAAAAGCAAATGTAGAAGTAATTGGGCCATGCAGAGGGGATATATATATAGCCTACCAAAATATAGAAGTGTTCTGATAGACGTGTTAATAGTTTATGTAAATAAGACCCCCAAGTGGCAGAGGATTTTTTTTTTATTAAGGGAGTTCGAAAAATAAAATATTATAGTATTTGAGATTTATACTTGAAAAATACTAAAGTAAATTCTAAATTCGTAAATCATCAGTAAGTCAGCCTCTACTCTTGTATTAAGGGGATTTATATATACATAATAATTTTTTTTCCGAAGAGGATCGAGTGAACACCCTCAGCTCCCTTTAGATTCACCCCTAACCTCACAAGAGAAAAATTGATGGAATTTATTTTTGTATACAAACAATTTCTTTATAATAAAATAAGTCATATATGTTATTTTTAATACAACAAATTAAATCAAACGATGAATAAGAAATAATACCAAGATAACTAATCTTAACATAATTAATTCAAACATAATTTAGCTTTAAACGAAACTGTAACACCTCAACTTTTAAAAACGTCTAAATTAACTCGTATCTTCGTGGAAAGATAAGGAGGATGGGTAATAAATTAAGAATGATGTGGTATGTCATATTTTAAGTGTTCAAGGGTTGTATCTGAAGTTTTGAAGTTGGGTAAGTGGCTAAATAAAATTTGGCGAAAGTTATCGTAAGTTCCTTTTTAAAGATTTCTCTGAAATTTGGGTCAAATGTCTTGGATGTTTTCTCCCAATATATAAAGAGTTAGAAGGCCTATCACCCATTAAGTCGAATCCCTACAAGTGTAGTTTACAACGCACAAAACCCGTATCCAACTGACATTGGAGTAAAAAGTTATGAGGGTTTTACTACAGACTGTTGGGGCAGAATCCGGATCGGATCCGGTTCGGGTAAAAAATATGGTATGTCGGCTTACTCAACGTTTTAAGCCATGAAAACATTTCTTTTCACTTCCAAATCAGAAACAAAGCTTAAGAGAGGTTTCTAATGGAGTTCTAGCATGATGAAGGTTAGTTTTTGACGATTTCTACCATTAAAGGTTGCCCCCGTGCCTAGAAACGTGATCTCTACACGTGGCAATCATTTTTCCCTTCTATTAGCTACATTTTGAGCTAGTTTTTGAAGATATAAATTGGTAGTTATTGTTTTTTCTTCAAGGTTTACACTTGGTTAACTAAGGTAATCATCTCAGAATTCTTTTATGATTGTTTTTATGAATTTCTACGGACATTTCGTCAAGTTGAGGCCATATGACAAATCTGCCAATTTAAGATTAATTATGAACTGTTTATAGGTGCGTACCAGCTGTGTGTATATAGTGTTTGTGAAGCTTAGGACATAAGGAACAACTTTTGTGAAGGAAATACGACCTTTCGAGCGTTCATTGGAAAGAAATGTTAAGGCTATTCCCTTCGTTCGGTATGTTTCCTTAGAGCTTAAGAGTGATATAATAGGGTAGTTAATGTTGGTGATCTTGTAGATGTAATTGTGAGTGGTTGGCTGATTGAGTAGTTATAAACCCTCATTTTAGGGACTCATAATCTATTAAGAACGACCTTAAGTTAGGAACGACTTGGAGATTATTCATATATATTGTTTATAACTAAATTGCTCGCCTTTAGCCTATTCAGTTTTTTGTTGTCACCCTTGGGGCTATTGTGGTTAGTTGTTGAGCTATGAACTGCCTATGGGGGCTATGATGTTGTCTAATAAGACTATGTTATTGCCAAAGAGGGCTATGTGTTTCCCACACAACTATATTGATGCCAAAGAGTGTTATGTATTGTCTACGGGGCTATTTTGACACCAAAGAGGGCTATGTGTTGCCAAAGAGGGCTATGTTGATGCAAAAGAGGGCTATGTGCAGCCCACAAAGCTATGATGTTGCCTAAGAGGGTTATGCGCTGCCTACGAGGCTATATTATTGCCAAAAAGGGCTATGTGACTTCTGACAAAGGCAAGGGGCTACCGATAGGGGTATGTTGATTGATTTGGCACCTTCTAGGCTTATGGGGGCCTAGGTAGATGGTATGTTGTTTGTACTTACCGAGCTTATGGGGGCTTGGTTAGGTTGATGTTTGATCATTTTGTATTATTATATTCAGTAGTGGGTAAGCATGCTTATATAAATTTTGATTTCCTTAGGTGATTGCTTTTGGTATATTATGATACTTGCTCATTTATTCTATAGCCTTTCATACTCTGTACATTATTTTGTACTGACGTCCCATTGCCTAGGAGGCGCTGCATTCATGAATGCAGGTCCCGACATACGACCCAG
>JAJOOO010003889.1:0-31033 GCA_029582685.1 Solanum piurae | reverse complement strand
CTAAATTGTAGAATAATGACCTCAAGTGCTAATAACTAGCTTCTAAATTTAATTTTTTTTGTACATATTTAGTGATTTCTTAACACCAATTCAAAAAAGTTCAGCCAAAGCTACCGGATTCTGCGGAACCGGGCATGCCCAAGAATTAGAGAATTCATCAAATTTACAAGTTAAGCAGTCAATTTAAGCAATCTCCTACTCTATCAATAGACAATTTAAGAAATGAAATTAATTTAGACCTGTAAAGCTCTTCAAAGCTGAGGCCACTGGCGTTGTGATTGTAAATCTCATGAATAGCATGCTCCAGTATTTTCCAAGTCTTGTCTGCATATTTTGGATCAACCACTACTTTGTGCTTAAACGCCTCTATCTGAAAATTCCTCTTTTTCTGATTACTACTCATTCTATATCCAATTCCTATCTAAAAAAAAAAAACCAGAAAAGAAAAGGCTGAACTAAAGCTATAATAATGGTGAATCTATCAATTCTGATGGAATTAAACACAAAACAAGCACTAAAGATTCAAGATTTCCCTTTTAATGGTATATTTTATACAACCCAGATAAAGAAAAATCAAGAAAACAGATTACAGAGATTTATGAGATGATGTTCTCTTGAAAAAAGTCGAGATTTTTAAAGCACAAAATTTGAAAACTAGGGTTATGAAAATGGTAGGGTGGGGGTGGGGTGGTGGGGAGGAAGAAGAATAAAGAGCAAGATTGAGTGATAAGTAAAAGTAATCCAACCAATTGGGTTAAGATTTTTTTGAAAGAAAACTTGAAATAGAAGAAGAGGTATATGCATTGAAAAAAAATAATTATATCAAAGAGTATATTTATAGTAATAAAAGAAAATTTCAAATATTTTTATAGTAAAATCATTGCTTTTAATTCACGAATTTTAATTAATTATTCCATTTATTTCAAAATACGTGATAGATAGAAGTGTATAAAAAGATTTATCTAATTTTTTTTATTATAGACTTATAGTTATAGATTTGCTTTCGGAATAGAATAAAGATAGATACAACATTTGATATGAATCTATAAATAAATGTCCAATGTTATTTTTATATGTATATATCAATTTTATATATGGGATGGACATTGCATCCAATTTTATTTATTTGATGCATCAATTTGTTCCGATCAATCTGAATCACTTTTATATCTTATAATTTGAATTACGATATTTTTTATTTTCAATATCAATATCAATATTTTTTAGAGGAATCTAATCAATAAAGCAAAAGTGATAGATACAAGCATATTCAAAAAATCACATAGAATTTTTTTTTTGTAATTTGAATATATCCATTTAAAAGTATACACTCTTAAAAAAGTAAAGGAATTTTCTTTCACTTGTCGTTAGTCAGATATCTTCAAAAAAAATTATGTAAAATTTTATTTATTTAAACAAGGATAAAATTGGAAGAAAAAAACAAAAAAATCTTCTTGAATTTATGAACCACCATTTTGAAGTAAAATGTAAAAATTAAAGTACAACTTATTTAAAAATGAATGAAATACTTAAATAGTAAATAAAAAGTCTTAATAAATCCTAAGCTACCTCTCAAATTAACTAGTAAGTAACTAATGGTTATTTCTTTTGATTAAGAAGTGAGATTTAGAGCCCATTTCACTTAAACTTTTTTTTAAAAGTAGTTTTTTTAAAATAATTTTTAAAAAGTCAAATTTTAGTAATTTTTAAGTTAAAAATATAAAATAGGGAAATATTAACTTTTAACTTTTAACTTTTTTTAAGTTATTTTAAATTTATTTTTAATTTTGTCAAATGCTCCCAAAAATTAAAAATAACTTACAATTAAATTTTAACCAATTTTTAAGTCAATTTAAACAATGATAAGGGGTATTTTGAAAATTATGAATTGATATAATACATAAACATGACCCTTAACTTAGCTTCAGGAGACAACTATGCCCTCCAACTTTGAGTGTGCACAAGTAGACACTTAAACTTGTATAAAATTGAACAAGTAGACACACGTGTCCTACATGGCATAATACATGTAGGACGCCACGTAGGACACAAAATTGTCATGTACGATGAATGTGCATTTATTCAATTTTATATAAGTTTAAGTGTCTATTTATGTACAACTAAAATTAAAGGTCATAGTTACCAGCTAACGTCAAATTAAGGATCATGTTTATGTATTATGTCTTCTCAATTTTGTGCAACCTTACACCTCAAATAGGATACACCTGTCGTATACGTGTCACCATAGAGCTATTTATTTAAGTTTCTTTGTGTTCAAAACTTTTAATTATAGAGTTATTTTCTCTCACATTAATCTTCCCTAATAGTATGAGTTGTATTAAGCTTCAATAATTTTTTCTTCGTTTCAATGCAATCAGTTACTCACTTTTACGATTGTTCATGGTTATGATTAAAAAATCAAATTAAATCGCAATTTAAATTAAATTAATTTAAAATAATTTAATATTTTGGTAATCGATACTACTAGGTTTGATTTTGATTTTACTAAAAAAAAATTAAACTGAACCAATAAATTAGATATATAAGTTTTATAATTATTTATATATTATACATAAATAAAATATAAATATTTTGTTAAATATTGATTAACTTAAGTATTTAACTTTACCATTTTCTCAAACCCAACACTTAAATTTTAGCCTAATCATTACAATCCTTAGTCGAAGTCCATCAAAATCCATTACTTTAGTTTTTACCTACCCTACCTCACATAAGATAGTCACACTTTCTCTTAATTGAATCACTTTGTTCGTGGAATGATAACTTTAGTATTGCTTAATTGAACCGACATTAGCTTTCTTGTGAATTGTTCATATACTAATTTGTGTCTATCGAGATATGTATGTCCTCAAAAAATTTATTACTTTCAAACTGAAAAAAATAAAAAAACTGAACCAAACCGACAATACCAAATCGGCGATTTTTATTTGTTTGGTTTTAGAAATTAAAAAAACGACTAGATTTATTTGGTTTTGGTTTTAACCAATAACCGATCCAAATCAAATCACGAGCACCCCTACTCCCCCGGTCCCATATTAGTTGATCATCTTACTAAATATCGTTGTTTCATATTAGTTGTTTACCTTATTAAATTAAGAAAATATTAATTAATTTTTTTCTATATTATCTTTGCAATTAATTTTTTTTTGAAAGTATTCACATTTGTTTGTAAAATTCTCAAAAAGTTTTTTAAGAGGTGAATTAGTAAACTTATCTTCTTATTTATGAAAGGGGGAATTATTAATAAGACTCTGATGCTAATTTTTATGTTGTCTGATAATTTATTCTTAGTAATATCAGATTTGTACATGCATGTTCGAAAATAAATTATTATATACATATTTTTTATACCTGAATTCAAAGCTATTTGTTTTTGTTGTAATTAAATTGAATGTTAACGCCTCATTTCTTTTTATTAAGATACATATTAAGATATAGAGATTTGAGTCTGTAAGATATTGCATTAAGATTTGAATATTAAATAGTTTAGATTGTTTATTTTCTCAACATCTGAATATATATAAAAAAAAGGCGAAATGGTCTGGTGGACCCTTGTACTTGTATGTGTTTGCATTGTGAACCCTTCTACTTTCTCATTTGTCATCTGAACCCCTGAACTCATCAAAACGCAATATTTTAAACACATTTTTTGACTTGGCATCCTATGTGGCAGCTAATACTAAAGAGCGTGTGACACACACCTATTAGGAGCGTGAGACCCTTGGAAAATGGTCTAACAGTCACATTAGGGCTTTGTAAAGCCATCATCTTCCTATTTGCATCTAACACCATTGTTGGACAAAATTTGAGGTTTTCTTGGCCTCTTTTCCGATCTTTTTCCCAAAAATTTCTTCTCTATCGTTTCTTGTTATTATATGACTCTATTTTTTTTTAATGAAAAACGCCATGGAAGGCACAACACTACTACCAAAATATCTTACACTAACATTAGGCACAAAAATGCAAAATCCCCAAAGAATTTCAACAAAATCAATGTAATTGATTAAAACCCCAAAACCAAACAAAGACACAAATAGAGATCAAATCCAAACTAAACAACAAAGAAATTCGAAAATAAATTGGAAAACCTACCTAGATAAGTTGAAAATCAAATAAAAAAAACTCAAATAATTTTTGACATTGACCCCTTGTTTCACTTCCAAACCAAACCCAAACCTATTGCCTTCTTCTCGTCCTCCTCACCTTCTCCGACCAAACTGCCTTCGTTCTCACCATTTCCGAAAAGCTTCAACCATCAACAACAACAACAACAAAAACCCCAAACTAACTCCGCCAATAAGTCTCGACTTTCACAACGCCGCCAGTTGTGAACAACTAGAAATAATCAGACCACCCAATAGACCCCCACTTTTCCTTAGCACCACCGGTCACCACCAAAATCCCAATCCAACAGAACCCAAAATCAACTCCGAACTCCGACGAGATTGTGAACAACCAGAAATCGTGCCAACATTTTTTACTTCAATGGAAAGAGTAGAAGAGGTTGGAAAAAGGAAAAGGGTAAGAAAGATAAGAAAAAGTTGAAATGAGATTGTGGGGATGGAGATGCAGATGGCTATGGCAAAGAGAAATAGAAATTGGAAAGAGAAAGTGTAGGTATATTAATCAAATGTAATAAAAGGAAAAATGACATGGAGTGACCATATATACATGTGTCATTTTATAATCATACGTGTCATTTTATAATTATTTTTAAAATTACGTGTCAGGCGTTTGTGATACACACACAATTGAGTGGTAAAAAACGTGTTTAAAATATTGCGTTTTGATGAGTTCAGGGGTTCAGATGACAAAAGAACAAGTAGAAGGGTTCACAATACAAACACATACAAGTACAGGGGTCCACCAGACCATTTCGCCAAAAAAAAACATAAAATATAAAATTTTAAAAAGCCTGTTAAGCAGGTTCATAACCAAAAAAATCGAATTTAATAAATCGAATCGAATTACAAAAAGGGAAAATTGTATGAACTAACAAACTATTAATTCAAATTAAATGCTATAGCCATAATTTATTTTATTTGTAATTCGCAGCAAACAACCCATTTTTTTGCCATCTGGTTCGGTATACAATTAGCCATTTTCGGTATACAATTACCCATTCGGTATACAAATGTATAAAATGTGTTTGTGTTTGTATAAAGCGAGAGAAAAGTGTATATACAAATACAGATACATATATTTTCGTCCTATACACTTATAATTATACAAATACAGATCTTATTATACAAATTACAATGTATAAATGAATTTATACAAAACTGAACAATTTGTATAAAATTGGATGTATCTAGCGAATTATACAAATCAAAAACTCCATAACAAACATAAAATTTTCTTTGGAGCGCAATTATGCAAACTATAACTATAACATACAAATATGATTTTTATGTTTGCTATATGTGAAAGTTGCTCTTACAAAAACCAATCGAAATTACAAAAAATATGAACCAAACCAAATTAATGCTAGAGGTCTCTTATGACTCTAAACCACTTTCAATACCCTTTCCACACCTAGAAATAAATCTTAACACCCATAAACAAGTAAAATATCACCCAATTCAAACTTATATACTTACAACATATAATTCAAATTCTAATAATAAAATTGCTAGATGTTACAAAAATATTGATGTGTTATTTTTTGTGAAAAAGTTAGTATCACATACGTAATTTAATTCCGAAGGGTGTCTTTAATATTTATTTCCTTTCGCCTAATTTTGTTCAGTTCCATCCAAACTCGATTTTATCTATCATGGAAAAAGAAGAAGGCACGTATGAAATGTGTATTATGTCCATATATTTATTTTGGACAAAATAAAAAGAAACAAGTTTCCCTTGAATGAAGGGGTTTGGGATAAGGACCAAGGAAGAAGTCCAATTGTTGACGCATCTTTTCAGAAAACGACGTTTTCTGGATAATGTTGGACCCACCAAACCCCTCCATTATGTACTTTCCACCGTTTCCACCTTTTACACCTCTCCAAACCCTTCAATCATTTTACTTTATTTTTATATTTTAATAATAAATTTAAAATTCTAATATTGTTATTCGATATTAAGTAATTACATAAATAAGTGTAGTAAAATTAAGAGAGTATTTGGCAATAAATATTTTAATTTTTTTTCCTAGTTGAATTTTGAAAAATATATTTGTCTTGTAAAATTTTGAATTAAACTTCAGAAAATATATTTGATCATAAAATTTTAAAATTTACTTGAAATTATAAAATTTAAAATTTTTTCAAAATTTGAAAAAAAGTAAAAATGTGTTTTTATTTTTTATCCTAAATTACTCATAAAAGTCAAAAAAATAATTTCAATTTAAATTCAGAGCCACGTGTCAAATTAAAGAGTCAACTGCATGATATGTGTTGTTTTTATTGGTGCCATCACCTAATTTATCACAAGTGATGACGTGGCATTTAATGGAAGTGGGTTCCAATGAGTTAGGTAATTTTTTTTTTTTTGGTACATGTAAATTGTAATAAGTGGGTGGAGACGAGGAAAATAGAAAAGGTGTGTCAAATAGTAAATTTCATTATCCGCAAAATATGCTAAATATGTTTAACAAGGGTTTAATTTGTCGTTAAACCACCCCTCATTTGTCTTATAATTACATTCTTGCCATTATACTTTAATTCCTATTTTCTTTTCTTCTTCTTATTCTCCCATTTCTCTAGTATGATGAATGATAAAAGAAGAATTCCTTTTATTTTGTTTGGTGTTCTATTTGATTTTGAGTATCCCTTATTGGATTTCGAGTAATTTAGATTTGTATTGGATAGAACTTAATATAGAGGGGTAACACTTTCTATTAAGATTTTTTTTATATTCAGGGTTCTAATTTAAAATCTCGAGACATAATTTCATTCACGACAGTACATCATTTAATGGTTATAACAGAATATAGGATTATTTCTTATTTTTTCCCAAAGAGCATTTGATTATCAGAATGTTCCTTAAGAAAACAATTTTGAATAATCAGAAATAAATTGAATGATTACTTCAAAGAAGTTCTGTATTGTTGCAAAAAATAAATAAAAATCTTCTAAGGTGTATCTCAAGATTTAAATAATTATTCTCACAGGCTTCTCGTGACTAGAAAGCATAGGCCGTGACAATATTGGCTTAACTAAATTTGGAGATACATTGTTAATAAATATGGTATAAATTAAAATATTATCTACGTCATAATTGAAATCTTTTTTATCACCTATAATCTTATGTTTTGTTTATAATAATATAGGGTTGGTAGGGAGATTATGATTAGATAGACAGTAACCTCATATTGATTTACACTAAAAACTTGTCATGACATTGAACCTTCATATTCACCTAATTAAACTGTTACTGTATAGGGTAAAAAATAATTAATATATGTGATTGTATTAAATTGCGATATATGGAGAATAATAGAAGTTATTTCAAATATAATTGGGTAAGACACATGATTGAATTATACAGTAATGTGTGGAAGATAACTAGTAAAATAATTGTTGGGTTTAGCAAGGTGTGAATGAGAAATAAAAAGAGAAAATGGAAAGTGGAAGAATCAGTTAAAGTGGGGGAACCAATTTTGTAGGGAAAATGAAAAGTCATTGCAAAGTGCAAATGAAAAGTCATCGCAAAGTGCAAATGAAAAGTCATTTTTTACCATATTGATAGAAGAAAAGAAATTGTTGTCCTTATATTAGGAAACACTTCCTTTAGTTTTTAAAGGGTTAAGAAGAAGGTGCCCCTCGCGCCGTCGTCGTCACTCGGCCTCGGCTTCAGCAAATGATGTGATTGATAATATTTTTTGGACAAAATTTATTTAATCAATCTTGTTAATTCATTTCTTTTCTCTTATAAATTAATTCAGAATGTTGGTTAAATAACGGAATTAATTTCGCAAAACGGTAAATTCGTTTGAAAGGATTTGTTCCTTTCGAAAAGTCGTTACTTTCCCAAAAGTCACAATGTTCTGGAAAAAACTGGTTTGAACAGATTCATCTGAACATACGCGTTCCTTCCTGCAATTGGCTATAAATAAGAGGTCTTTTTCGTTTTTCAAACACGGAAATTTTTTTCCTCTCTGCATACATTTTCTTACATAAATAAAATTATCAATCGGCTGAGTCTGTGTGTGCTCTTGTTATTGTTCTTGCGTTCGCTGAAATTATTGAAGTTTGAGGTACCACTACTTCTCTAACAGGTTAATCCATTTTATCTTGGGAGGAATTAATCTGCAACCTCGGGTACAGTGAGGGGATTAAATTTCTTAAGGAAGCACAGTAATTTCTGTGGACTCAGATTAAAAATATTCTGTCTATTTTATCTATTTTTTCTGTTTCTGTATTTTTTGACTAACCTGAATACAGGAGATAACAATCTTAAGAAATTTAAAAGTTTCTGTATTTGAGGTTTCTGGAGATTAAAACCTTTATGGTTTTCTACTCTGTTTGAATTTTTAAAATTCATTCGATTAACGATTAAAAGAACGTACAAACTTTATCGTTAAATCAGAAACAATCTGTGTAAGGATTTATTCTTTACTGTTAGTATTTCACATACTAAAATTGTCTGCCATTTGTGACAGAAAAATGACTAATTCAAGTCAAGTAAATGCTGGAATAGTAAGTGCTGCAACAACATCGGTTGCACACAATCGTTCAACTGTTGCCCTAACACCGGCTGAGAAACCTAAAAAGTTTTCTGAAGTCGACTTCAAGAGATGGCAGCAAAAGATGTTCTTCTATCTGACTATGTTGAGTCTGCAGAGGTTCATTAATGAGAACGTTCCTGTTATGTCGGATGAAACTCCGCCTGAAGAACGATTCTTGGTAACATAAGCATGGACACATTATGATTTCTTGTGTAAAATATATATTTTGAGTGGCATGCAGGATGATCTGTACAATGTGTACAGTAATGTCAAAATCTCAAAAGAACTCTGGGATGCTTTAGAAAAGAAGTACAAAACAGAGGATGCTGGAATGAAGAAGTTCATTGTGGCAAAATTTCTGGACTATAAGATGATAGACAGTAAGACCGTTGTCACCCAAGTTCAAGAATTGCAGGTCATAATCCATGATCTCCTTGCTGAAGGTATAAATTTATTTAATACCTATGTTGGAAATATTAGGTCTATTCTTAATACTCACATAATCTTTAATGCAGGATTGGTTGTGAATGATGCTTTTCAAGTGGCTGCCATTATTGAGAAGTTACCTCCATTGTGGAAGGACTTTAAAAACAACTTGAAACATAAACGCAAGGAGATGACTGTTGAAGATCTCATGGTAAGGCTGAGAATCGAAGAGGATAACAAAGCCGCAGAAAAGAGGTCACGTGGTAATTCAGCAACATCTGGAGTAAATATTGTTGAAGAAGATCCCACAAAATCAAAGAAAAGAAAGAAAACATCTGGTCCAAAGAGCAATCCTCATAAGAAGAAATTGAATGGAAGCTGCTTCAATTGTGGCAAACGTGGTCATAAGGCTACTGAATGTCGGGGTCCTAAGAAGGACAAGAGGAAGGATCAAGCAAATTTGGCTGAATCCAAAGAAGAGATGGACGATCTTTGTGCAATGCTTTCAGAATGTAACTTGGTTGGAAATCTAAGAGAATGGTGGATAGATTCTGGCGCTTCATGCCATGTTTGTGCCAACAAAGAATTATTTGCATCAAATACTCCAGCACCAGCAGACGAAAAGTTGTTTATGGCAAACTCCGCTGTTGCAAAGGTGGAAGGAACATGCAAGGTCTTCTTAAAGATGAAATCGGGCAAGGTAGTGACTTTGAACAGGGTCTCGTATGTTCCGAAATTGCGAAAGAACTTAGTTTTTGTACCAGTTCTGACTAAGAACGGATTCAAATGTGTATTTATTTCTAATAAAATTGTAGTGAGTAAGAATGAAATGTATGTAGGAAAAGGTTACCTCACTGAGGGCCTCTTTAAACTCAATGTAATTGCAGTTGATATGAATAAATATTCTGCTTCTTCTTACTTGCTTGAGTCTAAATGTTTATGGCATGGACGTTTGGGACACGTTAATAACAAAACCTTGCGAAAACTGATTAACTTAAATGTTTTGCCTAAATTTAAGTGCAATAAATCAAAATGTCAAGTTTGCGTTGAATCTAAGTATGCTAAGCATCCTTATAAATATGTTGAAAGGAATTCATATCCCTTAGAACTGATTCACCCTGACATTTGTGACATGAAATCAACACCAATACGTGATGGGAAAAAGTATTTCATAGCTTTTATTGATGATTGCACTAGATATTGTTATGTCTATTTGCTAAATGGTAAGGATGAAGCAATAGATACATTTAGGCAATATAAAACTGAAGTTGAAAATCAGTTGGATAGAAAGATCAAAATGATCAGAAGTGATAGAGGTGGATAATATGAATCTCCATTTGCAGAAATATGTTTAGAAAATGAAATAATCCATCAAACAACTGCTCCTTACTCTCCCCAATCTAATGAAATTGCGGAAAGGAAAAACCGAACGTTAAAGGAAATAATGAATGCTTTACTTATAAGTTCAGGTTTACCACAAAACTTGTGGGGGGAAGCTATCCTTACAGCAAATCGAATACTCAATAGAGTACCTCACACGAAGACACATGTTATTCCATATGAAAAATGGAAAGGTAGAAAACCCAACTTGAAATATTTTGAAGTGTGGGGGTGTCTACCCAAAGTACAGGTTCCTATACCTAAGAGGGTGAAAACAGGGCCTAAGACTGTGGATTGTGTATTCATTGGATATGCCACAAATATTAAGGCATGTCGATTTTTGGTTCATAAGTCCGAACATCTGGATATTCATGAAAATACGGTAATGGAATCAGATAATGCTGAATTCTTTGAACATATCTATCCGTATAAAACTATACCTGAGTCATCTATTGGGGGGTCTAAACAACCTCGAGAAGAACCAAAAGAGAATGAAACCAATTAAGAGAGTCTAAGGCGCAGTAAACGTCAAAGGACAACTACTTCATTTGGATCTGATTTTGTAACATTCCTTCTTGAAAGTGAGCCTCAAACATTCAAGGAAGCAATGTTGTCTAGCGACTCAACCTCTTGGAAGGAGGATGTCAATAGTTAGATTGAATCAATCTTAAACAATCATACCTGGGAGTTGGTTGATCTTCCTCCAGGGAACAAACCCTTGGGTTCAAAATGGATCTTCAAAAATAAGATGATAGATGATGGAACTATTGACAAATATAAAGCAAGACTTGTTGTCAAAGGCTTTAGATAGAAAGAAGGTCTTGATTATTTTGACACATACTCGCCAGTGACTAGGATTACATCAATTCGGATGTTAATTGCCCTAGCTGCAGTATACGGTCTTGAAATCCATCAAATGGATGTGAAAATCGCCTTCTTAAATGGAGAGCTAGAGGAAAAGATCTACATGGAACAGCCTGAGGGCTTCGTAGTTCCCGGTAAAGAAATGAAAGTATGCAAACTTGTTAAGTCACTTTATGGACTAAAACAAGCACCGAAACAATGGCATGCAAAGTTTGATCAAACCATGTTGTCAAATGGATTTAAGATCAATAAGTGTGATAAATGTGTTTACATTAAAGACACTCCGGATCAGGAAGTCATTGTATGCCTATATGTGGATGACATGTTGATAATGAGCAAGGACATTGCCAATGTAAAAGCTACTAAGCGTATAATTGCTAGTAAGTTTGATATCAAAGATCTAGGAGTAGCCAATTTGATAATGGGAATTAAGATTCACAAAACTCCTAACGGTCTAGCACTGTCTCAATCTTATTATATTCAAAAGGTACTTGAAAAGTTCAAGTATTTGAATTTCAAAAAGGCAAAGACCCCAATTGATGTGAACCTTAATCTTGCAAAGAATAAAGGTGAAAGTCAGTCTCAATTGGATTATGCCAGAGTATTGGGAAGTTTGATGTATGTCATGAATTGTACATGACCAGACATAGCTTGCGCTATAGGTAAACTGAGTCGATACACAAGTAATCCCAATCAAAATCATTGGTTGGCAATGAAGAGAGTTTTGGGGTACTTAGAAGACACTCAAAACTATGTTTTGCATTACAACAAATATCCAGCAGTTGTTGAAGGATATAGTGATGCAAATTGGATTGCTGGGTCAACTGAAATGAAATTCATGAGTGGATATGTTTTCACTATTGATGGAGGAGCAATATCTTGGAAATCATCCAAACAAACATGTATAGCTCGCTCTACAATGGAGTCTGAATTCATCGTTTTAGACAAGGCAAGTGAAGAAGCTGAATGGCTTCGGAATTTCTTAGAAGATATCCCGTTTTGGCCCAAACCAATGGCCCCTATATGCATACATTGCAATAGTCAAACTGCAATAGGAAGAGCTGGAAGCGTTACGTATAACAGGAAGTCTTGTTACATTAGACGAAGACATAACTCTGTTAGAAAACTACTCTTTAGTGGAATTATCACAATTGACTATGTAAAGTCAAAGTATAATGTGTCGGATCCACTTACAAAAGGCCTAACTAGAGAGGGAGTTGAGAGATCATCGACGGGAATGGGACTATGGCCGAGGATAAGTCATCGTGGCGGTAACTCTATCTAGAAAACTGGATATCCCAAGATCTAGGTTCAAGGAGATCAAACAAAGTCATAGATGACGGTTCAACATTGTCAAAACTTATTTTATGGTCCATTCTCATGATGAGACAATGTTCAGTAACCAGGATAAAGGCATAAAGACTTTTTAATGATTTCTAAGTTTGATACAGGGTATATCAAATAGTGTATCTACAAGATAACACAGTTAGAAACCACCTATGTAAGTGTGAAGTGTAAGCCGCTTCAAGGAGAATCTGATAAGGCCAGTTCTCTAAGCACTTATTAACCGATATGTGTTCATGGCTGAAACGAACAAAACAATGAGAACCAAAAAATAGTTCAAGGGTTGATTGTGTGACTTATGTTGTCTAGGTATACACCAAAGATTGATGGTTCAAAGATATCAAATCTACCGATTGACCGAGTATATCCGATATATGTTCACTACGGAAAGTTTAAAGGGAAACCTACTTATCCAAATGCGATTAACCCTTACTTACAAGACACACAAGTTTTTCATGCATATGTTTTAACTATAGCCATTCCCCATTCATGTGGGGGATTTTTGGGTTTAGCAAGGTGTGAATGAGAAATAAAAAGAGAAAATGGAAAGTGGAAGAACCAATTAAAGTGGGGGAACCAATTTTGGAGGGAAAATGAAAAGTTATTGCAAAATGCAAATGAAAAGTTATTGCAAAGTGTTAATGAAAAGTCATTTTTTACCATATTGGTAGAAGAAAGGAAATTGTTGTACTTATATTAGGAAATACTTCCTTTAGTTCTTAAAGGGTTAAAAAGAAGGTGCCCCCTCGTGTCGTCGTCGTTGCTCGCTCGGCCTCGGCCTCGGCTGTCGGCTTCGGCTGTTGGATTTGGATTTGGATTTGGCATATGATATGATTGATTGATAATATTTTTTTGGACAAAATATATTTATTCAATCTTGTTAATTCATTTCTTTTCTCTTATAAATTAATTTAGAATGTTAGTTAAATAATGGAATTAATTTCGCAACTAATTATTTGAAATTTGCGCGTAACGGTAAATTCGTTTGAAAGAATTTGTTCCTTTCGAAAAGTCGTTACTTTTTCAAAAGACACAATGTTCTGGAAAATATGGGTCTGAACAGATTCATCTGAACAGACGCGTTCCTTGCTGCAAATGACTATAAATAAAAGGTCTTTTTCGTTTTTCAAACACTAATTTTTTTCCCTCTCTGCATACATTTTCTTACATAAACAAAATTGTCGATCGACTGAGTCAGTGTGTGCTCTTGTTACTGTTCTTGCGTTCGCTGAAGTTATTGAAGTTTGAGGTATCGCTACTTCTCTAACAGGTTAATCCATTTTATCTTGGGAGGAATTAATCTGCAACCTCGGGTACAGTGAAGGGATTAAATTTCTTAAGGAAACACAGTGGTTTCTGTGGACTCGGATTAAAAACATTCTGTCTATTTCATCTATTTTCTGTTTCTGTATTTTTTGACTAACCTGAATACATGAGATAACAATAACAACATTACTATAAACGTCGGTAGTGTAGTTTACTCATTGTAAAACATATTGAATCAAAACTAAATATATTTGGATAAAAAATTTGCCGTTATGAAATCGACTCAAGAATGATGTCGGATGATTTTTCTTCACTCTTAAATAATTTTCAATTAATCATTTATTACGAATGAAGGGTTAATTCTAATTAAAAGTCATGTAGAAATCTCACTTAAAGTATGGAGAAATCAAGGATTGTATTGATGATAAATAATGTTGAGTTACAAGCTCCTTATATAGGAGAAGAGTCCTATTCTAGCTATACTAGGAATCTTTTTACAACACAAATATATTATTTACATGAGTAATATTATACTATAACTCAAATACCTTATCCTAGTTGACTACACGAATCAGTAGCTTAGTCATACATAATTAGGATTTAGTAGTCTGGTCCTAATATGACTCTAACTCTAACTCGTCAGCCAGCTTCAATGGACCTGTTCCTTTGACATATTCCATCAGGCTTCATGCTTCCTTCAACACTTCACCTCAAGCTAGTGAGTGGAGGAATCGTGACTCCTAGCTTGGTGCGAAAATCAGAAAAAACCTGTTTTGTTAAGGCTTTGTATGAATATCAGCTAGCTGATCCTTAGACCTCACAAACTGGGTAAGAAGTTTTCTCCTGGACACCTTCTCACGAACAAAATGATAGTCCATTTCAGCATGTTTGGTTCTAGCATGCATAATTGGATTAACCATCATGTAGAAGACACTCATGTTATCACAATACAACGTAGGAACAAATTGAAGGAACACTCCAAGGTCATGAAGAAGATACATGATCCAAGTCATCTCTGCTGCAGTGGAGGCTAGTGCTCTATACTCAGCTTCAACACTCGATCACGCTATTGTGGTCTATTTCTTGGATGTCCAAAAAATACAATTTGCACATAGGTAGATGATATAACATGTAGTTTATCTCCTAGTTGTGGTACAACCTCCCCAATAAGCATCTGAGTATCCATACAACATACATGGTGATTGAAAAATAATTCTGAGTCCAAAGTGTAGAGTACCTTTGATGTACCTGAGAATCCCTTTTTACCCCTTGAAGATGTTCAATGTATGGGCTTTGCATAAACTGGCATGCTAAATTCACATGAGTGATATCAGGTCTTGTGAAGGTCAAATATTGAAGGCTCCCTACTATCATTTTGTATAAGGAGACATCTACAAGACTTTCCACAACTTCATGCAAACCATGCTTTTGAGCCAAAAGAGTGGCTACAACCTTTGCCAAAGTCATCTCTGTCTTGGCCAGCAACTCAACAACATACTTGCTTTGATTTAAGTGAATTCCTCCTTCAGAATTCTTAACCTCAACTCCTAGAAAGAAGTGTAAAGGGCTAAGATCTTTCATAGCAAACTCCTTCCCAAGTTGTAGAACCAACTCTGAGACATGTGATGAATTACTTCCTATGACAATAATATCATCCACATATAACAAGATAAATATTTTGCCTTTGTGAGTTTGCAAAGTAAATAAGGAAGGGTCAGCCTTACTACAAATGAAACCAAGGTGTAAGAGATGCATGCTAAACCTATCAAACCAAACTTTTGGTGTTTTTTTTAAGAGCATACAATGACTTTTTAAGTAGATACACAAGCTGAGGATACTTGGGATCAATAAATCCAGGAGGTTGACTCATGTACACCTCCTTTTGTAGAAAAGCATGGAGAAAATCATTTTTGACATCTAGTTGTCTAACTTTCCACTTTGAGCTTACAACAATGGAAAGAACCACCCTAATAGTTGTGGCTTTAACCACATGGCTAAATGTTTCTTCAAAGTCTACCCCTTCAAGCTGCGAGAATCCCCTTGCCACAAGTCTAGTCTTATATATATCTATTGTTCCATCAATTTTTAATATCATCTTAAACACCCATTTTGAGCCAACCAAATTTATACCAGGAGATTTGAGCACTACTATACATGTCTTGTTAGTATGTAAGGCATTGATTTCCTCCTACATTGCTGCAAGGCAATGAGGTGACCTAAGTGCTTCCTTAGTAGTCTTTTATTCCTTTAAAATTTATTTGTTGCTGCGAGTAACAAGTGATAAATGATGTTCCTTCGCCCTGTTTCTAGTGATCATATGATGCCATTGAGGTGTAGGAAGTACCTCAATTGGTACATCAACTAAATTAGTTGATTGGAGTGTAGTATCGTCAAGTTGATGGTCAACTGGTACATCGACCAAAATAGGTGATTGGACTGGACTTGTAAGTTCAACCTGTTCCTCACTGCTACTAGTGGATCCAAAATATGTAGCTGGAGTTTCAATACTACTGTATGGATCATCACTGTCAACCTGTTTCTCATGATCATCGTTTGATCCTGCACTTGAGAGGTCAGTAGTACTCTCATCATGAAGGAGTATAGGGATTTTTATAGTAGGCATTGTCACCAGTAACCTGTGTAGTATCATCTTGTACCTCTCCTGAATTATCATATGCCTGAAGTTTAGAGAAAGATTCAACAAAAGCAGCAAGGTGAGGTGAGACATTAGTGTTAGGGTGAGATTGATTTGGAGACACATAGGGTAATGTGTTTTCATCAAGCACAACATGTTTGGATATGTAAACCCTCCTTGTAGAAGGATGATAACATCTATATCCTTTGTGTAAGCTGTTGTATCCTATGAACACACAATGATAAGTCTTTGAACTGAACTTGTTGCTACCCTTGATATATGGAAAACATCTACACCCAAACACTTTTAGGCTGTTGTAATCAGGTTGTTCTCCATACAAATTGACAAATGGAGTCACCATATTTAGGAATGAGGAGGGCAATCGGGAACACTGCAGTGAAGAAAGTCTCAACCCATAGTCAGTCTCCACAATATGCCTATGTTTTCTTTCTGAAACACCATTTTGTTCAGGTGTTTTGGGACATGAAATATGTCTCACAATGCCACAATCTTCCAAATGCTTGATGAAGTCTGTTTCGATAAATTCACCACCTCCATCACACTGAAATATCTTAATTTCTTTAGAAAATTATTTTTCCACCATTTTCTGGAATTTTACAAAGACCTCAAAGAATTCAAATTTCTTTTTCAGTGGATAAATTCATGTATATCTTGTGTGATCATCTACAAAAACAACATAATATTTCATATGTTCAGAAGATTCGATAGGAACAGGTCCCCACAAGTCACAATGAATTTTCAATAAAGGTTCTTTCTCAATTTTATTTCTCAAACCAAATGGAAGTTTACAACTCTTGCCCAACTAGCAACTAGAACAAACAATAGACATTTTTTTCCAACTACTAACATTGATGTATCTATTACTACTCAAAGCTTTTAAAGACTTCAAACTAGGGTGTCCTAATCTAGTATGCCACATGTTGTTTGACGTGTTCCAATCATGTGTAGCAGTTAAAGCATAGAGATTATTATCTTCCAAAGAATAGAGTCCATTCCTTTTAGATCCCTTAGCCAACAATGTCCTTGTCTTCTTGTCCTTTGCAACAAAGTTAATTTCATCAAATTCAATAGTGCAACAATTATCCTTTGCGAGCTTACTAAATGAGAGTAGATTTTTATTAATCTTAGGAACTACAAGAACTTCTTTTAACTTTAGGCCTGATCCAAATATTTTTTCAACATGTTTTATGTATAACTTTGATTCATTCCCAAGAATGATTTTATCTGGTCCATTGTAGTATTTAAAATCAGATAGGATACCTGAATTATGTGTCATATGGCTAATTGCTCCTGATTCCACATACAAGGTGTCATCAGTAGTGTTTTGTAGATTAGTAGCAGCCAATGCTTGTGGTAGCTCATCTGCTCATTGGTAAGAGTAATCCCACCTGTAAAAACACTTAAGCGAAGTATCATTATTCCTACCATAAATTTGACAATCATCAATATTGTTTATCTCATGACTTCTAGTTGAAGGACTATTCTGAGGACCTGGTCTGTTTCTACTGTTGTAAGATGAACCTGTTCCCTATCCAGCAGGATTGAAGCCTCTTTCTCTGGAATTGACGTTATTGTTTCCTCTTCTTTGAGAATAGTTTCCGCTTCCCCTGCCCCTTTAGGCAGAGAATGCCATGTTATGGTTTTGTTGTGGAACTTCTTCTTCATACTCCCTCATATCAAAACCCCCGAGAACATTAACAAATTGATTAAGAGTAGGATATGGTGCCTTACCTAGCATGACATTCCTGAAGGTCTTGTACTTAAGACCTAGACCTCTTGCAAAATTAATCACTTTGCTATCTTCATCTACAGGTTGTGAATGGCTGCAAGGCCATCACATATGACTTTGAATTCCTTAATATATTCATCAATCATTTTGGTTCCATCTTCACACTTTGCGGTTGTTGTTTGAGCTGAAACTCCTTATCTTTTGTTGCTTGAAGATAAGCTTCTTTCAAGCATTCCGACATCTCCTTGGCAGTTGAGCAGCCTACGATCATGTACATGATTTCTTCTATCAAGGTGCCTGAGATCCAACTCCTTAGAAACACATCCTTCTCCTCCCAGTCATCAACAATGTTGCTGTCTTCTGCACCCTTCTCGCCTGCTACAACTTTCTCAGTAGTCTGTCCAGTGGAACATGTACCTTTAGGTGGTTCATTCTCTATGATGAGGTAGGTTAATCTCATCACTTGAATCAACTTAGACAGTTATGTCCTCCATATAAGATAGTTCGTTGGTTTAAGTTTAATGGAGCAGAACAAAATAAGATGATGAAGTGAGGAGGTCGAAAGAGTATTGGTAGAAGGGGTCATTGCAATTTGATATTGTGGTTGTTTTGATTTTGATCTAATACGTTAAAGAGCGCAAACACTTTAATGCTCTTATACCATGTAGAAATCTCTCGTAAAGTATGGAGAAATCAATGATTGTATTGATGATAAATAATGTAAAGTTACAAGCTCCTTATATAGGAGAAGAGTCCTATTCTAGCTATACTAGGAATCCTACTACAACACAAATATATTATTTACATGAGTAGTATTATACTATAACTCAAATACCTTATCCTAGTTGACTACACGAATCAGTAGCTTAGTCGTACATAATTTAGGATTCAGTAGTCTAGTCCTAGTATGACTCTAACTCTAACTCGTCGGCTAGCTTCAATAGACCTGTTCCTTTGACATGTTCCATCAGGCTTCTTTCAACAAGTCGCGCATATTTTTCTATTGAAGATATATATAATTGGGCTAAAGTCAATACATGCCACATTTATTTAATACATCATCTATTTCAATTACTTTTTCTTTTCTTCTTATTTACGGTTCTTTTTTTTGTTAACTTATTTGCCTATTTCACTATATTCAGTCAATTAAATTTACACATTCTTTAAATTCACTTATGAATTCAATTGTACCTTTTAAGGGTTAATGTTTCATAAACCATTAATATTTTTTTGTTCGAAATGATGAATATTGAATTCTTTATATGTTTGTTCCTGTGTTGTCTAGTTATACCTAATGTAATTAGTGATGGATATTAAATTTCCAAACATCATTTTTTACTTTTAAAATAAAAGCTATTTTTTTTTTCAAATTTTACAACAAAATATAATTAAACGTCCACTAAAATTGAACAAGTTAGAAGATTTGTTATTAAGTTATTTGAAAAATCAACATGAAGACAAATTATTCTATACATTCTTTATTCATAATTTAGATTTTTAAGCTTATGAATGAAGCACTAAAGGTCATTTCCGCAAGTTCAAAATATTTAGTCAACATCAATTTTACTTGAACTAGTGGTAAACGTGTAAAGATTTTTGTTCTGAATTTTATTTAATTCATTTTATACAGTGATATTTTGTCTCATGCAGACAATTGCATATTTAATTTAACTACTTTCCAATTCCTCGTATTTTTTTTTATTCTTTTGAAGTAAACGACAAAAGTACATTTTTTTTTAAATGAAAAAAAAAAAATATTGGATAAGTTAGTATTATTTTATCAATAAACTAGTACAAAATACTCACATTTGAAGGAACTAAATTCAATATATTGTGCAATATCCTTTCTAGAAGATTAGAATCGAAAATTAGTATTATTTGAAAAATGTTGCCAATAATTAATAAGTTATGTCTTAACTTTCATGACGAATCTCAAAGTGTGTATGAACTTGCACTTCAATGCAATGTGTATCAAAGAAGGGCGACTTCACGATGTACCTACTAATGAATTGATTATAATGAAAAGAGTGATCGAGTGATGAATGTGTATGGATTACTAGAAACTAAATAGTGCAACAATTGAGGAGACTATTTCCCCCCTCCATTCATTGATCAAATGCTTATCAATTGATGGAGAAATCTTATTATTGTTTTTTTAGTTGGGTACGTACTCGGATACAATCAAATTCAAATTTCTCAGAAGGACTAAGTGAAGACGACTTTCACATGCCCTTGTCAAACCTTTGTTATAAAGAAAATGTCCTTTGGTCTATGTAATGCTTCGGCTATTTTTTAGTGATGCATGATGGCAATAAGTAATTCATTTGAATTTACTTGGACAATCTCTCCCATGCGCTCACAAAAGGCGTGAAGAAACAAACTTGGTCCTTAATTGGATAAGTGTCACTTCCTGGTGAAAGGATTGAGGCGGACAAAACCAAAATTGAAATTATAGGTAAGCTTGCACACCATCATGTAGGGTATCCTATTATCGTGACACTAGATTCGTCACTCATATTTGATCTTATATGATGCAAGGCAGGTGACCACTAGAGAGGTATTGAACAAGTGTATGTCAAGATACTATATTCTATCTATTATGCAAGCAAGTACCTCAATGGAGTCTGTCATGACCCAACCCATCGAGCCGTGCAGGCACCAACTCTATCACCTAGATAGGAGAATCCTCTACTCCCAAACTGGTTATAACATGTGAAAAATATAAACAACTCATAAGTTAACACCCCAAATGGTTATGAAATTACATAAATTGATTCAAGCCTCCGAAGTTATTTTACAAGGAAACATACTAACATCCCCAAGATACTAGTCTAAATAGGTATAAGATCTTCTAGTACAATTTATAAAATATATGAGACATAACTCCCACCAGAAGGAAAGAGGAGTAGAAGCTATATGAGATTATCATCATGAGTCCGGAGGCAAAAGGGCAACAAAATTTGTCAAAATTTTCAAAAGGGCAACAAAATTCAAATAAGAATAAAAAGGGCAATATTTTAACGCTCAAATTAACGCCGTTAAAATCAGGTCAAATTGAACAAGGCTCAAATTTCTATGCGCCTTGTAAGGCGCACCGTTGTCAGCGTCTTGTAAGATGCACGGCGGCTACGCCTTACCAGGCGCATACAATTTGAGCCTTCCTTATGGTCAAAGAATGCCTAACCTATTGCATGTTAAGGAGATTGATGTCTCTCGTTTGATGGTTCATGCACAACATATAGAATAGTAGAAGCTTAAGGAGAAAACTAGGGATTCAAAGAGGGAAAAAAGTGATAATGGTGATTTGTCACAAAATCAAGGTCCGATAGAGGTAATTCTTCTCAAGGTGATGGTTCTAGTGAGCAAATGGTATCCAAGTGTTGGGAGTGTGGAATAAGACATAAGAGTGAGTGTCTAGCCGGTTCAAATTCATGCTTTGGATGTGGAAAGAGTGATCACAAGATGAGAGATTGCCCACTTTGTATTGCTAAAGGAAGGGATGGTAGGTAAGATAAAACTCGACAAGATCATGAGGGTTCATCGAATGCGATAATTGGTAAGTTATGGTCTTTTAGCTTATGGCTATGCATTGTTTGGTGTTGGGTGTTTTTTTGGCTATGGTATGACTCCATGTATGGTAAGTATGTTTAAGGTCGACCTTGAAATCCTTGTGGAAACTTCTTAAGTGTTTACTTGCATCAATGGTTCCGTGGCTGTTAAGACTTTGGTGCTATGATTGGGTTGAGGGAGATGGATTTGAAAGGGTTAGAGAGGTTTTCTCCTAAGGAGAAGATAGTGTGCTACATACTTGGTGTGTGTGTGGGACTATTTAAATTGTTGAAAAGATTCCTTGCTTTGGATTGGTATATGAAAGGTCAGAGACGATGTGATGTCTTAGTATCCCTATCTCTTTCCTTTATCTCCAGATCTAGCTTGAGGCATTAGCCCCTCATGTTCACTTTTTAGGATTCTTGTGTTTTAGTCATCCCCATGTTTCCTCATGCATTCATGATCACAAAAAAAATAGATTTTTGAGATTTGATTTAGCTTCATTGATTGCTTCATGATGATGTGCATTTGTATTTGCTTTGCAATTAGCTATTATGAAAAGATGTTTTTAAAAAAGTATATTTTAGCTTGAAGCTGATATTCTTCCTTGATTATGTGCATTTGAGTATGAGTTGCCTATAGGCCTTATGGAAGGATGTTTGGAACATGCTTTAGCTTGAAGTTGATATTTCCTCCTCGAATATGTGCATTTATGTGATTACATTCATGATTGAGATGTCAGATCTAGTTCCTACCCTCCTTATGATGTTTTGAGTTCCATTCGAGGACGAATGTTCTCAAGGGGGAGATATTGTAACACCTTGGATTTGAAAAGAAGGAAAATTGCAGGTTTTCTAGAGCTGGTGTCTGTGTCTATGGACCCCACCGACAAATTGTAGGTCCTATTACGTGCCGTAGGTGGGAACTGTAGGTGGAAAGTCAAATGATTTTCAAATGTCAAGTTCCAGTACCCTTTTTGTGGTTCACCAAGACGGTCTGTCGTTCAATGTATGAGTCGTAGGTAGGTCTCGTAGGTGAGTCCTAGACTTAGTGAAATTTTGAGGGCCAATGTTTGACTTACGGTGGCCATGTACAGACTGTAGGTTGACCAATGGACCGTACATGGGTCCCATCATTTGAGTGTCAAGAAAAAAGTTCATGAACCCCATCGGCGGTTGAACAAGACGGTCCATAAATTGACTTATGAACCGTAGGTCTCACCATCGATAAGGGTCGATCGTTATTTTAAAAGGGGCTTTTGGGTCTTTACCTAATTATTCTAAACCAATACTATGTCATTTTACCTTCTATTCTAGACCCTATATAAACGTTTTAAACCCCCAAATTATCCAATTTCTATTTATTCTCTTAAATTCCCTAAACATGGCGAAATTCATCCTCTCCAAAAATCTTTTCTTTAGATAAAGGAAGAAGAAGAAACTAGGGTTCTTCAAGTTCAAGTTTCATTTCTTCATCATTGCTTAGGGCTTCAATCAAGGTATGTAGGGAGTTCATCAATGAGTTCCAATAGCCCATTGAGCCCCCAAAGCTTCTTCAATTCCCCAATTCAATTTCTCAAGATTTGATTAGATTTTCACTCAAATTCCTCATGGGTTCTATTAGTATGGATTCAATTGCTTTATTATGATCTTATTTTGATGAATTGGATTTAATTATTGTGTTCTCAATAATGGATATACTAAAAGACACCATTTCTTATGAATTTATTATATAATAATTGTGGTATTTCGACTACATTATAATGATCATTTATGTGAGTTTTTTCTTACTAAACTCTTTGAAAAATTAATTTACTTTGTATTCCCTTAAATTATATAAATTTTTCCACATTATCATCCATCCATTATATATATATATATATAAAGCAGAAACATGAAAATGGTGATGTGGCACTCTCTAATGCCTGAATTTCTATTCATCTTTTTATGTTGTTTTGGATTTTTTCTTCATTTTAAAAGACATAAAATATTAAAGCTTTTACAAAATATTAAAGCATAATATTTAATCCTCTCCTCATTAATACATAATAAGAAAAACTGTCGCTGATTACAGAATTTGAAAAAACAATTTACCATTAACTTTTGTTAACACAACCTCATTAGTACATAATAATAAAAACTGCCGTTGATTACAGAATTCGAAACAACAATTCACCATTAACTTTTGAAATATGTATTAATGTTGCAGAAAAACTCGTCTCTTCTCCTTTTCCATAACTAACTTTTATTAATAGGTATTAATGTTGTATTGTACTACCTCCGTCCACTTTTAATTGTCATATTTTTCTTTTTTAGAGTCAAATTATAAAAATTTTGACTAACATTTCACGATGTATTTTTTCATTATATTGATATGCAAGAAATTGCAATTTATAGTACTTTTCATATTGTTTTTGAATATCTATTTTTTGTTTAAAATATTGAATTAGTGTAATCTAATTTATTTTAAAAATTAGTCAAATTGACTTTCGAAAAGCGCATCATGACAAATAAAAGTGGACGAAGGGAGTAGTAATTTAGTATGCATTAGTGTTGCACGTCGCACAGAGTTTTTTGCCTAGAAAATTCATTTCAATAACCCCTTCCCCTTCCTAAGTATTAAGAATGTTTATTAATAGGTATTAAATGTTGTAGGTTTTCAAATTCTAACACTCAATAAAATATAGAAGTTTAGGAACAAAGCTCCAACAGCTTCTCCACTGTTCTAGGTGAAAAGCTTATGATGCTACATTTCATTCGGTAATAATAATAATTATTATTTTTATTAGATAATTGTATTGACAAATCTCTCTAGAGAGAAGGTGATGTGACACCTCTCTATGACCTAGATTTGTATTTACTTTTTTTTTTCTCATATTTTTTTTGATATTTTAATTCATATTTTGCTAATAAAAGGAATAATAGTTAATGAATTTATAACAAGCTTCAATGCATACAATTATGTCATTTCAAGAATAGTTATTAGTTATTACCATCCCATCTTTTCATATGCAATTGTACCATTTTCCGAATGCCTATTAATGTGTCACCTTTAATCTTCATTATAAAACAAAAAAATGTAAATGATATTTACAAATCTATTCAGGCATGTGTGATGTATGAGTATGTATATTATAAAAACACGAGAGACAGATGCATTCAAGCAATTAATCTTTGTGGAAAATAGATCGAAAGGATAACATTCCTATTTCTCTCACACAACCTGTTGGAATTATTGTTTTGACACGTCTGGATCGACTGGCCATTGACATGGCTAATGTTGCTGCGCGATAAAATCAACTGGAAACGGTGAATGAGAAGTCATTATCGGAGCTGAAGAAGGCAATTGATGATGGCCAGGGAAAGCGACCAGTAACAACGCCTCGATTCTATGAGGAAATCTACTCTCCCACTGTCGGACCACTCGTTATACTTGGTATTATGAATTTAGTTCCTCCTTCTCCACTGTTTAACATAACCACGACGAGTAATCCGACATTCGGGGGACCTACCCATCAGTGAACCCAGTCACTTCTAGCCAGAATCCTGTTCATCCTACCCAATTTAACCCTAGTTCATCCACACAAACTCAGTTCACTACACGTTTCCCATTGCCCCAAAGTCCCCAATTGCCGACTCCCTTCAATTCCAATTTTGTCAACCACACTCCACATATGACCCAAAAGCCACCCAACCTCTATACCCCTTACCCCCAATATTCTCCCAATCAGAATAACCCCTCACTCTTACCTTTATCTAGAGTGGAGTTTCCTCGATTTAATGGCAAGGGTTATTAGGATTGGTGGTATAAGGTAGATCAATTTTTTTCCTTCGATGAGGTTCAGTCTCAGCAAAAAGTGACCATTGCAGCTTTACATTTTGATGACCTTGCACTGCAATGGCACCAGGCCTATATGAGGAGTCGTAATCATCTTTCTATTCCAACATGGGAAGAATACATCTATGCTTTTCTTAATAGGTTTGGGGCTGAATTCGATGACCCCATGAGTGAGTTGGTGAGTCTAAGGTAAACTGATAGTGTTATTAGACACCAAGAGATGTTTGATAGAGCCATGACCCGGTTGACATTAGATCCCAACCAAGCCATCAGTGTATTTTTGAATGGTCTGAAACTGGAGTTAGGGGATGCTGTAAGGATTCATAGACCCTACTCATTACCTCATGTGTATCACTTAGCTCGATTAAAATAGTCTATTTTCTCTAAATAGTGGAGGGAAGCAATGAAAAATCAACCATAGTCTTATGCTAAACCCCAAACTTCACCTAATTTACACTTGCCTAAGCCTCCTCCATCTATTGCTGCAGACAGACCTAGGAGGACAAGGCTTACTCCTGCATAGTTAAGTGACAAGAGAGCCAAATGATTCTGCTATATCTATGATGAGAAGTATGAGTAGGGACATAAGACCAACGCTGAGTTGTTCTTGTTGGAGTAGGAGGAAAAGGGTGTAGCGTTGGAGGAAGAAGGTGAGTTATTGCAGTTACTTGAAGTGGTTTAGACCTGTGAGATATCCATTCATGCCATGACTGGAATCAAGGGATATAGAACCTTGAGACTTCCTGGACATTGTCATATGAAGACCCTCAATATACTCATTGATACATGTTCAACACACAACTTCATGGACATTGGATTAGTGGTTCAGATGGGCTGGAAGGTGAGTCCCTGTAACTTGGGAGATGCTAGCTTAGCTGATGGAAATTCTGTTCCTATCAGTGGCATGTGTCATGAGGTCGAATGGTTACTGCAAGGAAGTGTCTTCACGGTAGATTTCCTTCTTTTACCCCTGGGTACTTGTGATGTGGTGTTGGGGGTTCGGTGGTTAACTGACTTGGGAGACATCATTTTTAATTTCAAAAAGATGACTATGAGGTTTGAATATGAAGGAAACACGTTGTGCTTACAGGGTAACACACCCAAGATGAAAGGAGTTGAATGAGTTGCTCTTACCAACATTAAGCAGGAGGAGATTCAGTTGTTTATGATCAAAGCTATTCCTAAAGAAGACAAGTTTTCACAAGATTCAAAAATCACACCTTTAGTTGAGGTGCCAGGAGAAGTACAACAGGTTCTACACGAGTTTAGGTCTGTGTTTGGGGAACCGAAGGGATTACCACCTTCTATGGGATCCTTTGATCACCATATTCTCTGGGAGGAAAGATCAAATCCTGTGAATGTAAGACCTTACAAATACTCACCAGTTCAAAAGGATGTTATCGAGAACATTATGAAAGAATTGAAGGACCAAGGATTCATACAACATAGTTGCAATCCCTTTGCATCACCAATTGTCTTAGTGGGGAAGAAAGATGGAAATTGGAGACTCTGTGTAGATTATAGAGCTCTAAATCAGATTACTATCAAAGACAAATATCCTATTTCTATTATTGAAGAGCTTCTGGATGAACTTGGGGGTGCACAATGGTTTTCCAAGATTGATCTTAGGTCTGGGTGTACTTTGGGTCGTGAACGGAAAAGTGTACGGTAATGGAAAAAAATAGTTTCATAACTCCCAATTATCCATCTACTACTACAAGTCTTATAATCAATGACAAACTATATTGATGACATTTTAGTTTAGAAGAGGTAAAACTTCTACATGTCAGCACCACAAACGATTTTTTTTTTATGTATTATCTTTACAAAAGTAAAAATAAAAATAAAAATTGCAAACAATACAAAAAATACTGCAAAATTTAAAGTGCAATTTTCACTTAATTTTTTATTACTTAATTAAAAGAGCAGTTTTCACTTAAAATTCTTGTTTGTATTAAATATTAAATTATTTATTATTTATTACTCACTTAATTTAAATTTAATTTCCTATCTAATCTAATGTTAGCCGAATTTAAAACAATAATTTACTTTTTTGAATCTTTTGTTTTTGAGTAAAACTTTTATATATAAAATATACCAAAATGTACTCTAATCTTATAATATTAATCACTTCATGTGAAAAGATAGATTTCAAAATTTATTAAAAAGGATATAATATTATTTCAATTAATATTAATAAAATTTAGTAAACCAAACATGTAAATACACATTAACTGTTTGTTTTTTTAATCAAACTAAACAAAACAAAAAAAATAAAAATATCTTCCATAAAGTTTCAACAAAATATATTAAAAAACTAAAATGTAGCTAAAAATTATAGCTATAAACATAATATTTTATTTTAATAATATAAATATCAAATTGTGCATTAAACATATTAATAAGAATAATTTTATGTGCACAAATAAATAAGTTAATGATTTGTATCATTATTTTTAAAAATTATACATTACTATATTTATAGTAATTTTTATTAGTTATTTTTTAATTTATATATCCATGCACCGCGCGGGCACATGTACTAGTATTATATAATATATTAAGTGTGAATTCCAAATTTCAATTTGCAAAGTGAAAATATTGCTGCCACATGGCAGGCTTTGAATGCTTGACGTTATTCAATTAGAAATTATAGTCCTAGATAAATTAGAAGAGATTGAAGCCCAACAAGGAGAAAGTTATGGAGAAGCAGAGATAGTGAGCCGATCTTGGCTACAAGAATAAACTCAACTTCTAAAGTTTCAAAAGTTTATTCGTGATGGTCTGACATACATGACATACATGACAACCCAACTGATTGAAGGAAGAGTTGAGCTCACACAAGAAATATATCAATTTGGCTCAGATATTCAGGACTTTGAGGTTCACTTGAACAAAAAGATTGAGGCGTCTGAAGCCCAATTACCCATTGTCGTGGATGATGACCAACTAGTGGAGCAAATAGAGGAATTCCAACCATTTAACTATACCTTATTCCTTAATATCGATGTTGAGAAATAGTACAAAGGTGAGAATTTTGTAAATAAAACTTCTTTGGAGCTGAGGCAACTTGAATCTCATTAAAAACACTTTTCTATATTATGCTTAGATGGCGACATGAAAGACGAGTCATCTAAACTAATGGATGAGTGTATAGATGAGGAACAAGGCCTCTACATTCTAAAGTTTTTTAGTCCACGTAGACAAAACGACATTCCTCACCTAAGAGCAAAGAAGTGCAAGATGCGACATATATTACTTGGTTCATTTATCTTTATACCACCGCCCCTAGAGAGGAGTAGAAAATGGATGCAAAGTTAGGGGTAAAATTCATAAGTTGAAAGTGGAAAGAAAAGTGGTTAACTTACTTGTGTCATACCGCGACATTATATTAGGCGTTTAATGGGAGGCAACCCAATTGACACTGTAACTTCTTGTTTTTTTTTAGTGTCATTTTTTTGTGTTGCTTTTGCAGGTTAGGGGAAGTCTGAGTACCCAAAAATTTGAAGCGAAGGAACACGTTTGAGGTTAAGTGTGGGGTGGGTACGACCCTTAATGAAAATGTCACGCCCCGAGCCTACACCCCGAACGTGGCTGACACTCGAGAACCATTACTGGCTCTAAGCGAACCCTTGGTCATGCTTACTTACTCAGCGGAAGACTTAAACGCATAATACAAGGATTCAATGCATCTCTACTCAAATGTTTAATAAAATACTTAAAACGTTTAAAGGTCAAACATTCAACTTGGACAAAATGGAAACTCAAGTCTTAACATATGAAGCCTCTAAAACAAAGAGGGATGTCGAGACAGGACCCCCGATCATCCTAACAACTAAAAACTAGAAAGTGATGTAAGAAGGAGCCCTCCAAAAAGCAAAGAGGCTCACCAACTGACTCTGAGTGCTCAACCTAATCAACGAGGCGCTGGATACTGATCATGGTAACCAGTGTCTGCATCATAAGATGTACATGCAAACTGGCATCAATACATTGAATGTACGAGTATGCGAGTTGGAATTCTAAACATAACATAGGCTTGAAAGAATCTGAAAGGAACACTTACCTTGCCTTAACTCAACTCATGAACAACTTAACTCAATATAAAGCAATAAAACACATGCAATATATAGAAAGTTTTTGAAAGAGTAAAAAGCAACTTAGTTCGTTAAAGAAATGCAATAACAAACTCAATTGTACTCGTATAATAAAGTAATATAGTTTCTGTGGGAGTTTCTCTCACCGACAACCACCACTATGAGCCTAAGTGGTGATACAATGTCTTGCCCACGCTGCCATAACTATCCTATACTTTGCCATCATATAGAATGCCTTAACTAAGTGGATCCACTAGTCTCTGCTAAAAATCACTTAAGGATTCATCTAAAAAGTATGATCCTTTACTACCCGTGATGGCTACATGGTTCATGGAGACTTGAGTTAATATGAACTCACATCCCCATATCGGTGCTCAATAATATTCCCAAAATATACTTAGCTCATATTTTTTAAATCAAAACTTCTTTCTTTGGTTTGAGATAATTACTCAACACTTTAGCTTAAAAGAACTCTTGGAAATCGGTGTTTCCCTTTCTTGTTAAAATGTGAAAATATTTTAAACTCTTGGGAATACTTAGCCCCCTTATAACTTTTTTGAGAAATGAACTGAACTCTTTACTCTTTTCTTAACTCGAAACTTAAGTCTTAAAACAAAGGTAAAACGTTTGTGAAAGACTTTTGAAAACTTTATAAACTTCTCTTGACTTGCTTCTTAACTTCTAGACTTGACTCTTAACTTTCCTTGAGTTGAATTATGGATTCAAGGTTCATGATCTCATGTTTATGGATGATTTTATGATGTTTATACGTACCTAAGAGTGTTGGAATCAACTAGAAAACATAGGTACATTGCTAAGGAACTAGTACGGAATGTTGGGAAAGAAATGGGAAGAACTGAAGTCCCGGTGCTCTGAGAGGGGCGGGGCGCCAGAAGGCAAACTTCAGAGCCTGAACTGGGGTGCGCTGGCTGACATGGAACCCTAGGGTGAAACTTCAGAGAACTTTTTGGGGTGCGCTTGCTGGTGATATACCGTGAGTTTACGGTATTTCTAATACATTTCACTTACAAGTTGTGTGTGTCTAGGGCCTTGTTGTATTGGTTTTTATGTGTTTTTATCATATTTTGCAGGAAATATGTTCAGGCGCGGAAGTAAAGAGACAACTGAAAGGGATGCAGAAAAGGGCATCTACGGACCGTAGGTCTATTGACGCTCCGTAGATGGTGGCCGTAGAT
>JAJOOO010003887.1:0-21105 GCA_029582685.1 Solanum piurae | reverse complement strand
TGATTTTGATTTAGTTGCTAATCATACACAGAAATAAAATCAAAAGAAATAACAAAAAAATAAATTAGTTAGCAAATATACACCTGCCAACAGCATCCGCTATAATGTACTCTTTTTTTCTTTCCAAGTGTCTTTGGTGACATTGGAAAAAATGGAATCAAAATTGGAAGGATTAACAATTGGATCATGCCTCGAGTTAATTTCATTTACCTATTTAAATTATAAATAAATTTTGATGAAAACATATATAAGATATTTAAAGTTATTCGTAAAAATAATATATTATAGGGAAAATTATGCGGTTAAGCAAACTTATACTACTTAATTACTCATCATAGTTATAGTTTGTTATAATTACCACTCGTGACTAACATTATACATTAATTACGTGGGCTGACTTCGAGTTTGTATAATTAGCCACGTTTGTATATGTATAATTCGCTAGAATATACAAATACATATGTATAATATATAATTATCTAACCGATATACATATACAATTCACCTCTCTCCCACTCTCTGCCCTCTCTCTCGCCTCTCTCCTCCCTCTCCCAACCTCGCTCGCCTCGCTCCTCCCTCTCCCAATCTCGCTTGTCATATATACAAATGCATATGTATAATATACAATTATCTAACCAATATACATATACAATTCACATTTATCCCACTCTTTGCCCTCTCTCTCTTGCCTCTCTCCCAGTCTCGCTCACCTCTCTCCTCCTTATAACATGTAGCTACGAATTGTAATTATCAAACTATAGCTATGGAGAGTAATTAGGCTATTTTTGAGTGGCTATATGTGAAAGTTCTTCAATATTATATATATATACACACACACAATCTGTCGATTCAATTATTTCTTCAAATTCTTTCGAACAAAATCAAATATTGTTATTTTAAAAAATATATAAAATCAAACAACACCAAATCCAAGGACGCTCGTAGTTTAATTGATTTATTTTAATTCTTTAATTTAAATCAAATTTTATCCAAATCGTGAACACCCATTGCACAAATAAAGATAAGAAATTTTACACAAATCTAATAGTGTTAAGAGTTGATTACATCTTATCTACACTCTTTTCCAAATCACAAAAGTCCCTTAAAATTGATGGAATTTGGATACATTCCAAAATGTCCCAATACATCACGTCTCGATTTCGGGTACATCACTCAACATTTCAATACATTGTGTTTCGATTTCGGATACATCACTCAATGTCCCAATACATCGCATGAAGTGATATATCCGATCGATACATCACAAATCTCATAGTGTGAAGAGCTAATTACGTCTTATCCATATATTCGACCGATACATCACAAATCTCATAGCCATGTTAAGAGTTAATTACATCTTATCCCTACTCTTTTTCAAATCACAAAAATTCCTTAAATTTGGTGGAATTCAGATACATCCCAAAACGTCTTGATATATCGCATCCCGATTTCAGATATATCCTTCAACATTTCGATACACCACATCTCGATACATCACTCAACATCTCAAGACGCGTCTCGATACATCGCATAAAAATGAGTAGGAAATTTTCTAATTCTTTTCAAATAATAGAAAATTTTAAAAGATATAATAAAATAAGTTATGTATTTAGATAATATTTTCGTAAAGATATCCATCTTGTGGTTGTGGGCAAATCACCTATGTTGGTAGACAGATATAGGGCCGGGGAGGCACAACTTGAATGGGCCAACTCTCTAAGTTGAGTTTTGGGCCTACCCACATTAATTTCAGGTTCCCTTTCTTCTTGGGTAATCTCTATGGAGTACCATACCAAATAATTTCAGATTTTTTACACTCTATATCCCACAAATGTTCCTATTTTTGTCTGCCGGCGAGAAAAAGAAAGATGAATTTTTCCGACGAGTGGAAGTCTCTTTGGCCAATATGTTCATCCTATTCTCCACCACTTCTACTCTCAAATTCACACGAAGAATCCTCTTCGAAACGCCGCGGTATTGATAGTCCAATTGAACCTTTGATTTTCAGACCATGTGAAGAAACGGTGACGTTACTCCTTCGTTCGCCATTGTTATCAACTCGGCTTCCTCCTCCGGTTCCTGACCTCTCTTTACCAAGATTCCTTCAAACTTCAAGTGGTATGCTTTTTTCTGCCGCTTCTTCAATTGCTACAGAGTTTACTCAACAGGTTTCTGACTCAATTCACAACTTTAATTCAATCCAGTTTCTTCCTCTTCCTAATGTTGGTGAAAATAGCAAACCCAATTCAATTATAGGAATTTCTCCAACTGGGGAGAATTATGACCAAGTTGGGTTATTTATGCTCTGTTCTGAAGACACCCAATTTGTGGCTAAGAAATTCAAGAATGCTACATCTTTTTTAGTGCATAATCACAAGCTGAATTTTAGAATTTTGAGGTTATTAGTGAACCCAGTTAGTGAAATTGATGATTCTTGTTCTTCTAGTTATATTACTTTTGGGTACTTATTGGTTTGTACTTTGTATTCTGTTCATTGGTATAGCCTAACGATAGGAGTTAAAGGAGATGAAAATGTTATGTTAGATTATGTGGGTAGTGCTGATAGAAACTTGTTTAAGGGTGGGACTGTTTCTCATGCTTGTTGGAGCCCACATTTGAGAGAAGAGTGTGTGGTGATGTTGAAAAATGGGGATTTGTTTTTGTTTGATATGGGTTCTTGCGGAAAGAGTCAGGCTTTCTGTGCTTCTGATGCGTTGCAAGGCAAGAAATTGCAAGTTTTGTGGGATAAGTTGGATAGAGATGAACAGTGGGTAACCTGTGAATTTAGCTGGCATCCAAGGATTCTGATTGTTGCAAATTCAAGGGCTGTATTTTTGGTGGATTTGAGGTCAGACAAGTGCAAAGTCTGCACCTTGCTAAATATTGAGGCAGTGTCGTCGGATAGAACTGATAGATTTCTTGCACTTTCTAGAGTGGAGGCTGACGCCTTCTGTTTTACTGCTGTTTCTGGACGCTTCCTTCTTCTTTGCGATGTGCGGAAGCCATTGATGCCATTGTTGCGGTGGGTACATGGTCTGAATAATCCAGCTTACGTGACTGTTTTGAGATTGTCTGACCTGAGGCGACGTACTAGAGATGATAAATGGGCTTGGGCTACTGAATCAGGGCATTGCATTTTGGTAGGATCATTCTGGGACTGTGAATTTGCTCTATTCTGCTATGGGCCAGACAGCAATGACGGCCATAAATTTTCAGAAATTTCGAGGCTCAGTAAATCAGTATATGCTTGGGGGCGACCTTCAGGCCTCTCACTGTCTGGTCGTGATTGCTGTCGTGAAAGTTGTCTTATGAGAGCATATTTCTCTGAAGATATTCTTCCTGATTGGATTGATTGGAGGCAAAAGAAAGTCATTGTTTTGGGGTTTGGTATTCTCAACAATGGCCTTTCTATCCAACCAGATGATACTGATAGCTCTGCTAGCTTTTTCCTTGTAAGGTTAATGTCCTGTGGCAGTTTAGAAGCTCAGAGATACACTGCAGCATGGGACTCTGAGGAAAAGTCAGAAGCACCTTATGGAGGAAATTCTCTGTGTTCTGAAAATAACCTTCTATATGATATGGGTGTTGAAGAATTGGAATTGAAAAAGAGCCACATCTACCTGGGCCTTGACTTTCTTAAAGAGTATCTGAATGGAAAACTACCTAAATTCGTTAGTAGGAAATACATGGAGAATCTAAAGGATTCTGAAGAAAACCGGTCAGAGTTCCACCAGCAAATATGCCAGAAGCTTCTAGAATGTGGCGTCGCAAAACTAAAATCATCTCTAACCGTTTCTGATGTAATCAAAGGTATCAGCTTGCCAGCAAGCATTTATGAGATTGCACTAGAAAGCATTAGCACCAGTTTGCCTAATAATCTTCTGGGGTTCACTTTCTCAGCCTTCTTGAGATTTCCTGAATTTCCCCTGAAACTGAAGAAACCTTCTCTAGAATTTTCTGACATTTTCGACAAATTATATCCACTGCCCTTTCCCTTGCATAAATGTTGTATTGATGAGACACCAGAAGAAGTTCAGTCTTGCCGTTCTTCTGCTCCCGTTCTTCCTCCTCCTTTTCTGGTAGCTCTTAATAACCTTCGAATTGCAGAAAGAGATATATTGCCACTTGATGCTGAGTTGAGGCTTCAGAGTGATAAAGTTATGAAGGTGGCCCATGAAATCGGTTTGTCACACTCTGGTAATGAGCCTGATGATGGCTATTCAGTTTCCCTTGATGCAGATACTGAGTACCCTAGCGATTGGTTGGAAAAAATGAGGCCTCTCTGTTTACATGAACCTGTGGCATTCTCTGACTGTTATATCTCAAAAATGGATTTGGGAGTAGAACCTGATAAAAGATTTACAACCTTCATCTATAAAAAACATGAAGAACCTATCTCAAATGCTCGCAAAGAGATGACAGGAGTGGAGTTGTTCGATGAGGGGTGTCCAGTAGAGCTCAAATTCAATGATAGTCTCGCAACGCTGGGGGCAAATGAGCTGCAAACTTTTAAATTGTTGAAACAAAAGGATTTAGGTTTTCAGAAAAAATTTCAACTGTATCAAGATTATTTAATTGGATGCCATAAGTGAAGACAAGGTTACGAGTTTTCCTATTTACTTCCTCTTAATTACTTTGCTATTTTAATTGAAAGAGGATTTTTTCAGTAAAGTACTGCTAGGGGTATCCAGTGTTCTCCAAGAAATACTACTTTTAAGGAGGGCACCATGTGTATGAAAGATTGAAATGGAAGAAGCTGAATTGTACTCACTCAAGAATTCAAGACAGAATGGGCCCACGACAGTCAAAATTTCATTTCAAGTAAGAACTTTGTTAAATCTGTAATAATTTTTTCAGCCTTTATATAGATTGTATGATAGAGACAATTTAGCTGACGAAAATCCATAATTTGGCATTTTCTGTTGTTTTGTTTATAGTTGTGCAGAGATAATGGAACTCTAGTGGGTGATTTGATGGGAAGACCAAACCAATTGCAAGATAAATTATCATCAACTGAACAATATATCCATATCTGGAGCTGCTTTTGCATTCTGGTGAGTGGCTTGTGCTCCCCCTCCCCAAACTTCTTTGTATCGTTTTAAATTTAATGTTTATATTTTTGTGGTATCAGGAACGTGCTAGTTAACTCATATTAGTATCAAACTAGGCTCATACTCACGGTTTATACTATTTTCAAATCTGCTTACCTGTTTTGGTAGCAATGGGGAGCAAGAAGAGAAATAGAGGAGAGAGAGCCACTACCCATCCTCGTAACAAGTACTCTGATAACCCGCCAGATTTCTCCTTATTGGCCTTTAAATACTCTACCTTTTCACCTTATGTTTTCTATTCTGGAGATGGTCGACCAAGAATTGATTGGACCGATTTCAATGCCACACGTGAACTCACCAGAGTCTTGCTCCACCATGATCATGGCCTCAATTGGTAAACCCCCATTTTATCTTTTTCTTTTTCCAGGTTATTGTTATGTAAAAAGGGTATCCGAGTTTTATGTTTTCTTGAATACAGAGCATCTAAACCTTACGCTACTTTTCTGTTTCTTTTTAAAGATTTTTAAAGATTCTTGATCCTCAACTAACTGTGTTACTTCTAAGTTTACTATTCAGTGGATTGGCAATCAATTAGCTTTCTTTTCTTTCCTTTATTATTCCTGTTACATACCCATTTCCCCTTTCTGGAAAAAAGGTGTTTACTTCACTGTATAGTATCCCTTGGTTCAATCTTGTATGAGAAGTTCGATTTTATATGCTCAATTTGATTGGTTTCGTAGTTTTAAGATGTTACTTTAACTTCGTTATATTTTTACCGGTGAAAGAATTATCAAATCTTGAATAATGGTTTAATAGATGAAGCATCATATCAACATTGAAAATTTGAATAGTGAAGTTAAGTTATACTTTATTATTCAAGTTTGTGTAAGTGGTGCTAAATAGTACTCCATTAGTAATGGTATTTAAAGTTGAATTGTGAAGTTAAACTTATGTTCTTCAAGTTTGTGAAAGTGGTATTTAATAGTATTACTAATTGTATAGTCTCAAACATTTCGAGTTGGTGCTGTCATATATGAGGAATAAAGGAATACTAATAATTTTCAAGATTTGGTCACTGTGTTTGCAGCTAAGTTTATTGTTTAAAGTATTAGCAATCTGAGCATTTCTAAGTTAAGGTAGTTTTTTCCTCTACAGTTCTAAGTTTTTTTTTTTCAACTTTACCTTCATAATAGTTTTTCCCTTTACAGTTCTAAGCTGTTTCTTCTTTTAACTTCACCTTGCATGTCACTTTCATTCTATGGTGGCCTGGGGAATTGAAATAAAGTTATTTGCTTTAGAGTGTTGTCCACCTACTTGCCGGTGAACCAAGTCCCATATTGTTAAGTGGAGAAGGGCAATGGAATGGACCTGTTATCTCTGATTTCGAAGCCGTAAAAAGCAGATTTCTTAGCTACCCCCCAAAAACGGAAAAGAAAAAGAAGAACTGCTGTCCACCTGCCAATGATGGAACCAGAACCCTTGGCTTTTCTGATGTCATTTTTTAATCTTTTGTTTGCTAAAAGTCCATAGGAGATGTTACACCATTAATGAAAAATGAAATAAATGTTTATCAAATAAATATATTTATGAATGAGTTTTAAGCTAGAGGAACCTGAATATATTACTTAATTACTAGTGGCGCTGTGCTTCCAAGCTGCATTGGAGCTTTGATACAATCTAAGCCTGGAATAGAACCTACCTACAGTTTGGTGTATAAACAGTTAACATAATGTTCCCAAAAAAAAAGGAAAAAAAGATAAAGGAGAAACCCTTTCATGTCTATGTTAAGTGACAACAGACTATAGATGCAGGTATTCAGCTTAGATGCAAGTGTATGTTTGTCTGTAGAGATCCCTTACATTCTAAACGATGTCACTCTCCCATCTGCATATGCCTGAACATGTTCTTTATGTAGGTGGATTCCCGATGGACAGCTCTGCCCCACAGTCCCCAACAGATCAAACTATATTCATTGGATTGAAGATCTTTTGTCATCGGTCATCATTCCTAAAGTTCAAGCTGACAGAAACACTGCTAAAGGTTTTGATATAGGAACTGGGACCAATTGCATTTACCCTCTTCTTGGTGCATCTCTTCTGGGTTGGAAGTTTGTTGGCTCTGGTAGCCCCCTCTAATTTGTAATTTTCTCCCTTAACTTGCATCGTTGCTGGTGTTTCGCTAATAGAACTGTGCTACATTTTTGCAAAACATTGATTCCTTCAGTTTTTGGTTTATACAGATTTTACTGATGTAGCTTTGGAGTGGGCAGAGAAAAATGTCAAAAGCAATCCTCATATTTCTGAATTAATTGAGATCAGAAGAGTTAACATGGAAAACCCAGCATCTTCCAGTGAGGAGTTGAATGATGAACCAGGAAAATATGGCCAATGTACAGACACAGACTTCGACAATGGAAAGGCTGTTGTCATTGGGCCTTCACCTCCTGCTCATCTCCAAATGCACTCAGGTATAGGAAAAGGTTATGGTGGACCACCTATACTTGTTGGTGTAGTCAAGGATGGGGAGAAATTTGACTTTTGTATGTGCAACCCTCCATTTTTTGAGACGATAGAGGAAGCTGGATTAAATCCAAAAACTTCTTGTGGTGGGACTGTGCCGGAGATGGTTTGTCCCGGGGGAGAGAGTGCTTTTATCACTCGCATTATTGAGGATAGTGTTCAACTAAGGCAATCATTTCGGTATGGAGTCATTCTTAGAATCTGGTTTATTGCATTGTGTTAGAGAAGTTTATGATGAAGGCTCAATTGTGAAGAGTCCTTATATTTCCTGAACCCATGTTTGCCAGGTGGTACACCTCAATGGTTGGAAGAAAAACTAACCTAAAGGTACTGATATCAAAGCTTTGGGAGGTTGGAGCAACAATAGTAAAGACAACTGAATTTGTGCAAGGCCAAACATGCCGATGGGGCCTTGCCTGGTCATTTCTCCCTGCTTCCAAGAAGATTGTACCATCTCATGTGGCTGAAAAGAATAACATGTCATTCATGCTTGAGGTCTGATATTTACTAGCCTTTTATTTGGTCATCTGGGCAATCACGGGGAAATTGATTATTCTGATAAAACAGATCTCAAATATCATAAGTTTGTCAGTGAAAATTAGAAGTGGGCTTTATGTTCCAGGACCCAAGTAATTTCCTTTCACTTGATACTGTCCCTCCTTTCATGTGCAAGTTTTGTGTCTTTTGTTAGAGATGATGCTGAGTTCGATGCAACCTGCTTGAAGTCTTTAAGGGTCTATCTGGCCATGTGGCCCATGACTTCACTTGCAAGTATAATTATTTGCAAATTGAAGTTTTGGATTTTTTAAATTGAAATATTTTTTAAAGTTGAAACAGTTGGTTTAAGGTGTATTTCAAGTGAAGTTTTTCAAAGCTTCAACTATTTCTGACTTCTTTTTGCAAGTGATGTTCATGCCTAAATGCCCAAACACAATTCAACTCCAACAAACGGCTTTCCAACTTCAAGTGATCTTTTTTTATTTGCCAACTTCAACTCAAATTTTGTGCACAGGCATACTAAGTTATGGGGGTTGAGTTAGTATTTTGAAGGTTTTGACTATTGTAGATGTGGAACTGGTTCTTCTTTGGTAAAATCTTTAAAATACAAACTCAACTTCAAGTGATCTTTTTTATTTGCCAACTTCAAATCAAAACAAGCTCTGTGCTCTGCCCTCCCCCTCCCCCCACCTGAACGCAGAAAAAAAGTCTTCCGTCACTTGTGTTGGCATTGTTATCCTTCTACATTATAAATTGATTGTTGACACATTATACATTCACCAAGGTCTGGAACTTCTACCATACATATGAGGTCATGTGTTCCTTTGGCAGACTAGCTAGTTTTGGTACGAAGTGGTTGGACTAGTTCTGTTAATTACTCCATTACTGGTGGGTCCAAGATTTCTTATTGATCTCCAATGTTTGTTTAGGGTCTGCAGCGCCATCAAAGTGCCTTCGATGTATTGCAATCAGTGGAATCCTACTTCCACAATATGGGTGCATCTTCTAAATTAGACTCTGCCTCATTCAAAGTTGATGTACGCTCCATTTGTTCTTCTCTCTGATTATTACTGCACCAATTACATGTTTTTCCTGAATCTAAATGCTTTCTTCTAGGTAACTTTGTCAGCTGAGCAATGCAATTCTATCCTGAAGACCCGAACACAGAATGGGACCGACCAGGATATATTGATATCTGCAAATTGTCCCTCTGACAAACTGAATGACATGCGTCTCTGTGTTTCTGTAATTTTCTTATTATAGTGATTTTCCTTTCGAACTAATGCCTCGTTATTCATAGGGTGGCTTGTTATCTCCTTATTATTTAGCATGATACGGTCTAATGACTGGTTGTATCTATAGGTCTTCCAGCAGATACCAGGGACACTTCTGGTGAAAGGATTATTGCTCCAGAAAGAGATCCCTGTACCAGGTTTGTCCAAAACCATTTACTCGGATCCAATCAGTGCAGTGATATTTCATTTTCCTCTTTTATCCTCTTCCTGAACTATTTGGTCATATTTGGTTGCGTCTCATTCCCCTTCGACAGATTCTTTGATAAGGTAATTAGGTAAATAATTTAATTGGCTTAAGAAAACTCCTGTATATAAGCAGTACGTAAAAAAATAGAGAGCCTACACAAAAACGTGTTCCTATAGATAACCAATTTTCTATACAAATGGGAATATCATGGGTACATCAAAAGCTAACTAAAAATAAGGTGTTGTTCCTTGCATATACAAAGTCATTATCTATCTCCTTAAAAACTCTCCTATTTCTCTACTTCTACTGGACCCACATGATAGGCTAAAGCCGCCTAAAGGGACAATAATGTCCTACGTCTTCTCTTCTTCAAAAAGGCCCAGCTATGTAGGGCATCACTCTAAACACACCTCGTCGGCTACACTCCGGACTAGTTCGATCCCCTAGATCAAGCTGATATCATCAGTCAATAAAAGGAAAGCTTCTTTCATAGACAGCTTCATGAGACCTGCCTTCAATTACTAATTTCTCATCTTACACCTAGGAGGTGCTCAGTGGTGTACTAGTGTTAGTTTTTTTTTTTTTTTAAAAAAATATTAATGTTAGCTGTAACTTGGATCTCTAGTCCCTTTTGGCCTACTAATTCTTCTATCGATGTGATTACCTTGACAACCAGAATATTTTACTGCAGTATTCTGAAACAGCTAACTTTTTACTCTCTCTCTCTGCAAACATTTAGTTCTCTTATACATTTTTGGGTTTGTTGGTGATTGTTCATGGAAAATAGTTGTCAAGACTTGTCCCGGTCTCTAGTCATTTTTAACTAATTTGTACTTATCTGTTTACTTAGTAGGTTCTATGTCAAAACAGTCTGCCTGGGTTAAGATACTTATATCAACATATTCTCTTAGCCATCCTTGATATTTCGTTCTTTTCTGCAGGGGTATTTTCTGTTATATTCCAGCAATTACAGGAAGTCCTGAAGAGCAAATTCAGTAAAGGCATCAGATGATGGCTCCTTCTCAAGGTGCAGAAGATATCCTGCGTATGATCTGCCAAACTACTAGTGAGATGATAGCAGTGTGACTTATGTGTATTCTTTGCCTTTTTAATAATAAGTTAACTTATGTAAGGCTAAACAGTTGGGTTGTGTAGGAAATGTTGTATATCTTTCTTTGCTCTCCTGTTTTATGATAGAATTTCTTGTTGTTGATTTGGGTCAAAGCAACTTCACTGATAGTACTACTATTGTGTCGAAAATCTAGAGCTTGAATGCTATCCAAATACTCAATTATTACCTCCCCAAAAGATGTTTTACCCATTACTGAGCATTGTCAACATGATAAATGTATTACTCATTTGGGACAGGATTATAGAAGAAAGTTGCTTGATCAATAAGATAAAAAGTTCTTTTCTATCAACAACAAAAAACAAAATGTAATCCCACAAGTGAGGAAAAGAGCTTTTCTATCAAATTACAGGTGATAATTGTGAAGCCCATGGCCGCCAAAAGCATATAAGAGGCTCATTTTCTGATATGCTCCAGTTGAAAGGATGGCCCTTGTACTTCACAGCAAAGGTTGCTACCTGTATCATCACTCCCATCATGTATAAATGTATCGACAAAAAATGGGTAAAAATCAGAGTCTGGCTCAATTCAGCAGGAGGAAGAGGATGCACGACCAGAAAAATATTCGGATGTGCTCCCTTAGCTGACAGGGTTGGAAAGGGATGAGCTGTGAGATAAACAAAAAGAAGAAATCAAACACGAAGTATCCTGGAGGGGACAAACAAGAAGGACCGGTTGGATAGTTGTTACGCTTTTTATTTTTTTATAATATATCATATTGTGTTGTATTGTATAGTATGTTTTAATGAATATATACAATGTTTGGATAGATTGTATCGTTCTCTGTCGTTATATTATGTCACATATTCATAATTTGAAAATGATAAACCTACAAGAAAAGTAGGGTACGGGGTAGAGCTACTATGAAAAGTTAGAGTAAAAGATGAAATATAATTATTAAGTAATATAAATGAAGACAAAATGAGAAGAAAATATCAAGCTGACAACGTGATCACACCAAATCGATCGTTACATGAATTTTTTCGTCGTTACCTAACTATTAATTTAAACGATACAATATAATGTAACAATCAATACAAACATTATATTTAAAATTAAAATCTTTTTGTGAGTATCTTTTGATTAAATTCGTTATAGTGACAGAATTGTCTAAAATTTTATGATTGTTATTAATGATATAATATTGTTATGTATACTTACATTTGTCGTTTCAATTTTATTTAGCCATTATAAATAAAATTACAAAAAAATAATTTACTATTTTTGTGTATTACGTAAAAAAAAAAAAAAAAAGGAATGTTTGTTCATCAATTTAATCCAATTTCATTTTTCTTTTCAAAGAAAATTATTTATACTCCTATTTGGACTTTTCTCTTTTCTTCTATTTGGACTCAAACTTGTATTAGGAGAAGTGTTGGGGGCATGTAAATTTTTTGTATTTTTCAATACTTACTTCCTTTCAATACTCCCTTCATTTTCGCCGCGTTAACCTACAGAAAAAGAACGATGGATTTTTCCTCCGAGTGGAAGGCTCTTTGGACAAGATGTTCATCCTTTTCTCCACCACGTCTCCTCTCAAATTCACACGAAGAATCCTCTTCGAAACGCCGTCGTATTGATAGTCCAATCGGACCTTTGATTTTCAGACCATGTGAAGAAACTCTGACGCCACTCCTTCGCTCGCCATTGTTATCTACTCGGCTTCCTCCTCCGGTTCCTGACCTCTCTCTACCAAGATTCCTTCAAACTTCAAGTGGTATGCTTTTTTCTACAGCTTCTTCAATTGCTACAGAGTTTACTCCACAGGTTTCTGACTCAATTCACAACTTTAATTCAATCCAGTTTCTTCCTCTTCCTAATGTTGGTGAAAATAGCAAACCCAATTCAATTATAGGAATTTCTCCAACGGGAGAGAATTATGACCAAGTTGGGTTATTTATTCTCTGTTCTGAAGATACCCAATTTGTGGCTAAGAAATTCAAGAATGCTACATCTTTTTAGTGCATAATCACAAGTTGAATTTTAGAATTTTGAGGTTATTAGTGAACCTAGTTAGTGAAATAGATGATTCTTGTTCTTCTAGTTATATTACTTTTGGGTATTTATTGGTTTGTACTTTGTATTCTGTTCATTGGTATAGCGTAAACATAGGGGTTAAAGGAGATGAAAATGTTATGTTAGATTATGTGGGTAGTGCTGATAGAAACTTGTTCAAGGGTGGGACTGTTTCTCATGCTTGTTGGAGTCCACATTTGAGAGAAGAGTGTGTGGTGATGTTGAAAAATGGGGATTTGTTTTTGTTTGATATGAATTCTTGCGGAAAGAGTCACGCTTTCTGTGCTTCTGATGTATTGCAAGGCAAGAAATTGCAAGTTTTGTGGGATAAGTTGGATAGAGATGAACAGTGGATAAGCTGTGAATTTAGCTGGCATCCGAGGATTTTGATTGTTGCAAATTCAAGGGCTGTATTTTTGGTGGATTTGAGGTCAGGCAAGTGCAAAGTCTGCACCTTACTAAATATTGAGGCAGTGTCATTGGATAGAACAGATAGATTTCTTGCACTTTCTAGAGTGGAGGCTGACGCTTTCTGTTGTACTGCTGTTTCTGGACGCTCCCTACTTCTTTGTGATGTGCGGAAGCCATTGATGCCATTGTTGCGGTGGGTACATGGTCTGAATAATCCAGCTTACGTGACTGTTTTGAGATTGTCTGACCTGAGGCGACGTACTAGAGATGATAAATGGGCTTGGGCTACTGAATCAGGGCATTGCATTTTGGTTGGATCATTCTGGGACTGTGAATTTGCTCTATTCTGCTATGGGCCAGACAACAATCACAGCCATAAATTTTCAGAAATTTTGAGGCTCAGTAAATCAGTATGTGCTTGGGGGCGACCTTTAGACCTCTCATTGTCTGGTCGTGATTGCTGTCGTGAAAGTTGTCTTATGAGAGCATATTTCTCTGAAGATATTCTTCCTGATTGGATTGATTGGAGGCAAAAGAAAGTCATTGTTTTGGGGTTTGGTATTCTCAACAATGGCCTTTCTATCCAATCAGATGATACTGATAGCTCTGCTAGTTTTTTCCTTGTAAGGTTAATGTCCTGTGGCAGTTTAGAAGCTCAGAGATACACTGCAGCATGGGACTCTGAGGAAAAGTCAGAAGCACCTTATGGAGGAAATTCTCTGTGTTCTGAAAATAACCTTCTATATGATATGGGTGTTGAAGAATTGGAATTGAAAAAGAGCCACATCTACCTGGGCCTTGACTTTCTTAAAGAGTATCTGAATGGAAAACTACCTAAATTCATTAGTAGGAAATACATAGAGAATCTAAAGGATTCTGAAGAAAACCGGTCAGAGTTCCACCAGCAAATATGTCAGAAGCTTCAAGAATGTGGCGTCACAAGACTAAAATCATCTCTAACCGTTTCTGATGTAATCCAAGGTATCAGCTTGCCAGCAAGCATTTTTGAGATTGCACTAGAAAGCATTAGCACCAGTTTGCCTAATAATCTTCTGGGGTTCACTTTCTCTGCCTTCAAAAGATTCCCTGAATTTCCCCTGAAACCGAAGAAACGTTCTCTAGAATTTTCTGACATTTTCGACAAACTATATCCACTGCCTTTTCCCTTGCATAAATGTTGTATTGATGAGATACCAGAAGAAGTTCAGTCTTGCCGTTCTTCTGCTCCCGTTCTTCCTCCTCCTTTTCTGATAGCTCTTAATAACGTTCGAATTGCAGATAGAGATATATTGCCACTTGATACTGAATTGAGGCTTCAGAGTGATAAAGTTATGAAGGTGGCACGTGAATTCGGTTTGTCACACTCTGATAATGAGCCTGATGATGGCTATTCAGTTTCCCTTGATGCAGATACTGAGTGCCCTAGCGATTGGATGGAAAAAATGAGGCCTCTCTGTTTACATGAACCTGTGGCATTCTCAGACTGTTATATCTCAAAAATGGATTTGGGAGTAGAACCTGATAAAAGATTTACAACCTTCATCTATAAAAAACACGAAGAACCTATCTCAAATGCCAGCAAAGAGATGACAGGAGTGGAGTTGTTCGATGAGGGGTGTCCCGTAGAGCTCAAATTCAATGATAGTCTTGCAATGCTGGGGGCAAATGAGCTGCAAACTTTTAGGTTGTTGAAACAAAAGGATTTAGGTTTTCAGAAAAAAATTCAGCTGTATCAAGAGTATTTAACTGGATGTCATAAGTGATGACAAGGTCCCTAGTTTTCCTATTTACTTCCTCTTAATTACTTTGCTATTTTATTTGAAAGAGGATTGTTTCAGTGAAGTACTGTTAGGGGTATCCAGTGTTCTCCAAGAAATACTACTTTCAAACTGGAAGAGTTTCTTCACTTGTAACGATCTTGATCTTCGCTCAAACTGGAATTCTGAATTCTCACCATGAAGCAGCTCACTGGAGTTGCGATTCCAACACCGATACCCATGTTCAAGCCCACTTCAACTCAGGTTGAATAACCCTCGATGGAGAAGTTGATGACTGGAAAGATAATGATGGTTCTGCATTTTCTGTTTTACCTGCTTTAGACCCAGATGCAGATAAGGCATACAATGGTGGGAAAATGACCGTCAAGGTACTTGTCAATTCATTTTGGAAGAAAAGGTTCAGTTTTTTTAAAATTTGGATTCTTGTTGGAACTACCCTTTTGTGAAATAGCCTCGAAAAGACTAAATTTTTGTCTTAAATACTTTTGATTTTTTGTTGAATTGCCCTGAAATCCGGATGAAATGGATAAGTTAGAAATGATTCATATGGCCCTACCCGACCGACTAGCTTGTGATTGAAGCGTAGTTGATTGATTGGATTTACTTATTGACAGTGGCGAAGTCAGAAATTTCGTTAAGGATGTTCAAAAATTAATGTATAGACATATATACTTTGTATAATTTTCTATATATATTGCAATTTTTCGACGGGTGTTCGACTGTAAGTGGCTACGCCACTGCTTATTGATTGTATTTACTAGGATGAGTTTGAGCACAAGATGTTTTTGTCCTTTTGCGCAGGCGTCACATGATGGCAAAGATGTTTTCTTCATGTTGCAAGTCGATGGGGATTATACATATTCTGAAGGGTCTGGATTTTTCAAATGTTAGGACAAAGAGACCTTCATGCTTTATGACAATTTGTAATTCCTGCTTAATTAGGAAGGAAAAAAGGATATAAGTAGATATTCAAAGAAATGTTATGTTCGATTAAAAATTGTGAATGAGCTTAGTTTAGAGGTAAATTCTTGATTTTATGACATTTTTATGTTAACCATTAACTCACAACATCCTCCTTTATCAAGGCTTAGGAATGGTAATCTGAAGCTCGCATAGAGTTTGGGATTGTTATAGTTGATTGGTCTATTGATTGATTGATTAGTTTAGAGGTGGAGACTCTTCAATTAAGTAGTAACATCAAATAAATTTGGTCTGACAGAAAGGGTAACAAGTTACTTGGGCAAGAGGCTGTATTTCCATGTCATTCAGTTATTTAATATGCTTAAGTTGATCTAAAACATTAGCAGTTTGATCAATTATGGGAAACCACATTAGTTGGGTAAAGGTTTGAGTTTTGACTGGAATAACAAAAGCTCATTTGTGCATTCTTGCCTTCTTCACCATCATCTGTACAGTTAATTTGACTGTAGGAATGCTTGTGATATTTAGTTGTTGCTTCTCAAACAATGTCTGACATCTCTTTCCTTGTTTGAGACCCTTAATTCTCACATTTTTATCGCTCACTTTCAGATACAGTAACAAGACAGCATCAGTTGCTTTTATGTTCCAAATTGGTGAAAATGCATCTTATCATAGAGTAAGTGGCTCCAACACCTATTCTTTCTCTTTCCTTTCCTTCCTTTCTTTATCCTACTTCTTCCTGTTAAATATCATGAACTGCTTTTGGAATAACATCTGAGAAGTTCTTCTACTTCATAACTTCAAGATGGGAGGGTGTGAAGAAGAACCTGATACTTGCACGAGCAAGTCATGCAAGGGCCATGAAGTTGACCTTTATGCATTTCTCAATAGGAAAGGCAATTCCTGGAAGTCTCTATGGAGGGAACCTGCTAGATAACAGTGAGGGAAATGGGGGCGACAGGTAATCAAACTGGTTCTGCACTCCTTCTTGCAAATCACAACCATTTTTGTTCCATTAAATTAGTAAATAAGTACTAATTCGTTTCTGTTGACACACTAGGACAGGTTTGGTCATTTGGTTGATCTGTATTGTTGGAACCCACATTGCCGTTATTTGGATGGCTATGGTTCATCAGGTATGATTTGGAGATTTTTTTTTCTAAATACGTTTTTTCTTTGGGAAGCTTCAAGATTGGTCTCATGTGTGTATAATTGGATGGTAGATAGTATAGCTAATAGTTGCTTCTTTGTTTTCCAATCAGTAGCATGGATAATAGTGTAGTGATATCATTGCATTCTATTGTACTGAGACACAGAAATGAATGTAGAACTGCAAAAGACTCGTCAAGTAGCAAGGAAGTTGTTATATGCATATTAGCTATTTGTTATCATGACGTGCAACATCTTAACCTGGATTGAGATATAGATCTTGTATTGCCAGGATTAGATTTATTTATTTATTTTGTGTTTGTGTGTCTTTCCATTTATATTAGATTTGTGAATTGTGTCATTTTAAAACTAATTCTGCATAAAACTCTCCTGCCTCCACATTTTAAGGGAACTGCTGTCAACAGTGTATATGTTGGTCCTTCCTTCACTGAATGTCACTGGATCTACTTTCCACGCGGAAATAAAATTGCATTATGAAATTAGACAGTCATTATTTTCAACAACCTACAAAATTTGTCTGACTAAACTTGACTGGGATGTAAGATAATTCTCCTATACAAGAGGGAAATTTTGTCTGAAATGTCTTGTTGGAAATACCATTTTAGTATCCAAACTGTGGAATTATATTGCCTATTTATGTTTCAACCGATTTTTCTCTTTTTCCCTCTGGTCTGCCTATTGACTTCTCCTTGTATAACAGTAAATGATACTAGTGCACAGAATGATTGGATCGGAACATGGTGGCACAGTAGCTTGACTCACTCAGGTAAATAGCCATATGGCTTCTAATCCCTGAACATTTGTCCTTCTCACTTGAGTATATTTTACTTTTTCTTCTGTAGTAAAACAAATTAGGAGGAATTAGGCTGCATTCTTATCTAGCCTATAGCAAGTGGTATAAATATAATAGGAAGCCTTCTCAATTTTTGATGAATCTAGAAGTTTCAAAAGTTACATACAGGAATAGGACAATTGTGAAACCGTTGTGGTTGGAAGTGCAAAAACAAATTGGCTCATAGAATAGAACAATAGTTGTCTTATTTAGTCTGAAACTCAGAAGGGTTTATAGGCAGATTGTTCTGAGTGAAAAGTGAAATATAACCTACTCCACTTCAGTAACAGTCTTAAAGACCGAAAGCAATGAGACAGCTTCACTAACTTTCTGCGGATCAATTGGTTGTTTGATTTCATTGATCTAAGAAATTGACCCTGTAATGGATCTTCTTCTTCTTCTTTTGTTGCACGACCTTCTTTCTTCCAGATTCTCAACCGAACTTCCACAGACACCTCTTTGGATTTTGAAATGATATCAGTTAAGGCTTGTGCGGGATGTCTTAATGTCCTTGTTATGCACCTTGTTGAAATGCTTTTCTGTGTGGGATGTCTTAATGTCCTTGTTATTCACCTTGGTGAAATGTTTTTCTTTCTAATCTCTGGTTTGTTTCTTTTGTTACATATATTTTTATCCACATAGATCTACTATACAAAGTGCTGGTTTGCAAATATGTTAGGGCCTCATTGCAGAAGATGATAAATTGAACAACAAAAACAAATAGTAAAGATTTGTTTTTTTTTTCTTTGTCAAAAGAACAAATCTTTACTATTAGATTGAAGCTGGACACTGGATTACCAGACCTGCTTAGGCATCATGTGCTGTGAGTCAAATGGAAAACATTGGTAAGAACCAGGAGTAATTTTCCAAATCATATGTAAAGTAAGGTGGTCCATCTCGTCTCTTTTTGACATCTTCAATCATCAGGGTGCCAGACTTACAGAATGTTGCATTTGGGGGGTCTATGTAGAGCATGACTAAACTTTCCCAGCAGTCATCTGTCCATTAGATTCTTTTTGTGCTCCTACGTTGTGAAAGTCTTAGTAAAGTTCTGTCTTTCTCAACCATGCTAATCAATGGATACGAGCAAGACTCATTACACCTTTTCTGCATTTTGAAGATAGTATAGCTGAATGACTGGGAAGATCATCTGTCGTAACCAGTAGAGATCTGATATACCACAGAAGACTAGTTTAGGTTCCGGTGAGATAGAATGCTCTTTCCAACGTAGGTCTCCGTGACTACACTAACTAGAAAATAAGAGGTATTTATAGGTCTAACTGTAATGATGTCCAAATATTCACAGTTGTCGTACAGTAGTCACTTTCCGGAAGGCCGTATTTAGAGTTAGGAATCTTTACAGGACTCCCTCAGTTACCAAAAGATTTAGCATCAGGACCGAGCTTCTGTATCCTTAACTTTGTGCATACACCAGCACCATGCTGTTTTCAGTCATTAAAATCTCTTAGGTAAAGAAAGAGATTAGAGGAAGATAATCTTGTGTTGCAGGCAGTGACCTTGGTTGTGTTCTATACCTCTATGTTGGACCACTGTGGCTTCTCATTGCGGAGGCTGTTGACATGTCAAGAAAAAATGTTAGGAAGCCTATGAAGCAAAATCTTTATTATTGTTTGATAGTGTCTTAAAATTCTTGTCGCTTACTACTTTTGTTCCAACATCTAATACCTGTTGAAACAGGTTTTATTAAGGATGACAGCCCATATTCGTCCAGCAACCAATTGGGTGCATATTATTTTGAATTTTCCAGGCCGCTGAGAACAATGGATCGCCTTCAACAGGTAACAAAGTGTTAATGCAACATTAGTAATTGGATGAAATTCTGTTAACAGTTGAAATTCCCTCTGGCAGTAGACTTTAGAGTAGTTCATTGTTTCTGTTTATACGCATTTCTTATTTACACAACTTAAACCTGTAAGAACAGAGTGTTGGCCTTTTGGGATGAGGGAGGGTGCAAAGAAATTAAGACAAAAATGTTGTCATTTGTCAACCCCATTTTCCTTTTGTCTGCCAAATCAGCCCTTTAATTTCTTCTGAGTTTTAGTTGATTGATTTTGAGGGGTGTGGATTTTTCGCAGGATGCTCAGTTCACAATTGGCAAAGCAAGTAAGATGTCTGTGGCATTTTGGTACCCCATGGATGGAAACCCGTGGCACGGGTCTGGTCATTTTTCAATTAGCTGCGATTGGATACTGTTGGATATCTTGCCAGATAGTTCTGAGCTCACCAAGGTGCCACAGAGAAGTTCCTGGGATGCTGCTACAGCATTCTCCCTTCTCTTTTCAGTACTGGCTTTTTGTATATCCATCTTTGTTGGGCATAGAGTCTCGAGAACCAAAAACATCCCTTTTACACCTATGAGCAATCTTTAAAACTGGGATGCAGATAACCTTTTTGCTTTCGAGTTGACGTTGATTAGATCATTCTTGATTCTAGTTCTGTTTTGTGATAAAATAAAGAACTTTACACTTGGATTTTACAGTTTCTTTCTCTTCTGTGTTGGAGTAGCATCAAAATTCAAAACTATATTGCTATGTCACTAACTGACTATACATTTCAAGATGCAAAAGTGTAAATCATGCAACTTGGAAAGGTTCCTTTGAGAACTATATGAGCCATATGTCATGTCCCGCCTCTAAGTCCGTGACACATGAGTCATATCAGCTTCAATCCCAATACTAATTTTCTGCATATATTAAAGTCTATGTCATTCCAAGCCAAGGCAGATCCAGTATTGAAGTTTATGAGTTCCTATAATAATCTGAAATTAATTTATAATGATAATCGGGTTCACAATCAAGTATTTGGAGAAAAAGTTACTGGGCTCTTGAGAATCTGTACCTGAAGAGTTGGATTCCCCCTGATTCAGTTCTTTAAATTTCGCCCTTATGACCGAATATGCAGAGTAGAGGAAAAGAAAATGAAAATGTGAAATGAAAGAATTACCATAGTATATCTATGAAAAGGTCTTGGAATCCTTAATATACTTCTTTAAAGAGCATATGTTACACAAAAAGAAGGAAAAAAAACAAAACCATGTAGTAGGTAAAGATCCTTTTAATTATTCAGGACAAACACTTTTAAGCAATTCTTCAAGCTCACAACTCATTTCAATCCCATCTTCCTTAATTCTCAGTCTCATATCGTCTGTTGTTCTGTTGGCAGCTACGTAAGTGCGAAGCAATGAACTATAGACATCAGTACCAAGGCAATTTACCTTCTTCAGAAACTTGTAGAAATCCTCAGCACCATCAACATCTTTTTCTTCAACAAAATACTC
>JAJOOO010003886.1:0-29473 GCA_029582685.1 Solanum piurae | reverse complement strand
CCCAACACTTAAATTTTTGCCCAACTATTATAACCTCAAGTCTAAATCCCTCAATATTCATTACTTTAAAGATCACACTTTCTATGTTCTTTATAAAAATTTCTAACGCAACATTGAATAATTTAAAGCTCAAGCTAAAGAAGATGGTAATTGATTAGTTTTGACTATGAAATATTGATTATTTTTTTTAGAAGTAATTTCTCAATATTTTAAGGTGTAATTTTATTGAAAAGTCTATTTATAAGATGTTGAGATCTCCAGAATATTGAACCAACTTTATTTTTATTGACAATGAGTTTTTTTTAGTTTATGAAACTTGGTACATTGGATGAATCACTTTGATCGTGTAATAGCTTATTTGTGAATTATTCATGTACTAAGTATTTGTGTCTATCGAGATGCATATGTCCTCAACAAACTTATTACTTTCGAACCGAAAATATTGTTAAAAACCTAACCAAACTGAACCAAACCGACGGTTATTTTTTTTATTTGGTTTGGTTTGGTTTTAGAAATTTAAAAACTGATTTAAATTGGTTTGGTTTTGGTTTTAACTAATAACTGATCCAAACCGAACCATGAACACCCCTATCCGCAGATGGTTAAAACTAGGTTCAACGGCGTCAGGCCCGTAGCTCCCGTCAATGCTCTAGCTGAGGAATCTACAGCGAGATGTTGCGATCGAGGCAGGGGTAGAGGAAGATCTAGGAGTAGAGGCCGAAGAAGGGCAGTGTCTACTAGGGATGGAGCATCGGTTGGAGATGCTCCTAGAATTGAGGCCCCTCTTGCACACCATGAAGAGGTAGATGAGAATGTAGAAGTTGAGGAGTAGGAGAATGTTGGACAAGAGGAAGAGGTGCAGGCTTAGACTACAGGTATTCCTCCCATAGACCCAATGTTAGTTTAACAGATTATGTCGTTCTTGAAAGGATTGGTTGGTCCTGGAGTGCTTCACTCTGTTCAAGCAGCTCAAGCTCCCGCCAATCCCCCTATTGCTATCACTGTACCCAAGGTGGATGGAAATGTAGGTAATGATGCATTCTTCCGGCCTTTGTTGGGTCCTGTTATGACTGGTAATGAGCATGAGATGTTGACTAAGTTCTTGAAGTTGAAACCACCTGTGTTCCATGGTTCTGAGAGTGAGGATGCATATGAGTTCATCCTAGATTGTTATGAGAGGCTTCATAAGTTGGGAATTGTCCATCAGCATGGGGTTGAGTTTGTGACTTTTCAGCTTCAAGGTGAGGCTAAGCAGTGGTGAAGAGCTTATGTGGAATGCAGATCTTCAATTTTACCCCCACTTACTTGGACCCAGTTTCATGCTCTGTTTTTAGAAAAGTATGTGCCTCGGACTTTGAGGGATCATAAGAAGGATGAGTTCATGGATTTGGAGCCAGGTGGTATGTTTGTGGCTGTTTATGAGGACAAGTTCCATGTCTTATCTAGATATGCTATTCAATTGGTGACTTCTGAGGAGGAGATAATACGTTTATTTATTAAGGGACTAAATTCTGAGTTGCAAGTATTATTTGTTCATATGATCTCTGCAGGGAAAAGCTTCAATGAGGTAACAGACTTTGTGAAGAAAGTGGAGGGGTGAGGCGAGACGGTCAGGCTAAGATATTGGCTAAGAGGGCCAAGAACTCGGGTAACTTTCAAGGTTCTCACTACAAGGGGTCAGGAAGGCCGACACTTGCAGCCAAGCCAATTCAGTCCGCTATGCCCGCCTCTACAGATAATTACTCAGAAACTCCACCTCAGAATTTGATTTAGGATAGCCAAAGAGCCGCACCTTCGGAGGGCAGCAGTCCATCTATTGATAGTACATGTTATAAATGTGATGAACCTGGGCATATGAGGAGAGATTGTCCCCATCCGCATATGTTGGATTCGGCATAGCAGCAATCTAGAGCAGTGATACCCGCGGGAAATGGTAATAATGGTCGAGGGCATCCACAAGGTGGGCAAGGAGAAAATCAGCGAGGTCGCGGAGGTAGGGGAAATGGTAACGCAGGTAGAGGTGCAGTACAGCCAGGTAGGGAAGTCACCCGTCAAGATGTCAGGGCTCAGTGTTATGCCTTTCCAGGCAAGAACGAGGTAGAGACATCTGACACAGTGATCACATGTACTATTCTTGTTTGTGACCGGATGGCTAATGTGTTATTTTATCCGAGTTCTACTTACTCTTATATATCCGTGCGATTTGCCTCAGAATTTGCTATGATTTGTGATATACTTGATGCCCCCATCCATGTTTCTACCCCAGTTGAAAAGTCTGTCATAGTCACCCATGTCTATTGTGCTTGTCATATTTTGTTTATAGGTTTTCAGACTTGGGCTGATTTGGTGATTTTGGATATAACTGACTTTGATATAATCTTAGGCATGACTTGGTTGTCCCCCTATTATGTTGTGCTTAATTGTAATACTAAGTCTGTAACTCTAGAAATTCCGAGAAGTGAAAAATTAGAGTGGAAAGAGGTGTACAAGCCTAACCAAGCTAAGATCATATCCTCTATTTGGGCTAGGAAACTGGTAGGGCAGGGTTGTTTGGCTTATTTGGCTCATATTCAGGATGTTGAGGTTAAGTCTTCATCTATTAAGTCTATTCATGTTGTGTCATAATTTAGAGAAGTGTTTCCTAATGATTTGCCTAGTATGACTCTGGATAGAGATATAGATTTCTGCATTGATTTGGAACCTGGTACCCGCACTATTTCTATCTCTCCGTATCGTATGGCTCTGGTGGAATTAAGAGAGCTTAAGGCTCAAATCCAAGAACTTCTTGATAAATGATTCATTCATCCTAGTGCTTCCCCATGGGGTGCTCCAGTTTTGTTTATTAAGAAAAAGGATGGTAGTATGAGGATGTGTATAGATTACCAGCAATTGAATAGGATCACCATTCAAAACAAGTACCCATTGCCTAGAATAGATGATATTTTTTACCAATTGCAAGGTGCATCAGTTTTCTCTAAGATTGATCTAAGGTCTGTCTACCATCAGTTGAAAATTAGGCTTGAGGATGTGCCCAAGACGATGTTTAGAACCCGCTATGGGCACTACGAGTTTCTAGTTATGTCTTTTGGTTTGACTAATGCGCCTGCAACTTTCATGAGTTTGATGAACGGGGTGTTCAAACCCTTCATTGATTCGTTTGTTATAGTCTTCATTGACGATATTTTGGTCTATTCAAAAAGTGAGGAGGAGTATGTCAACCATCTTCGTATTATTCTGGGTGTTCTTGGGAAACAAAGGTTGTATGTCAAATTTTCTAAGTGTGAATTTTGGTTGACTTCGGTTGCATTTTTGGGGCATGCAGTTTCAAAAGAAGGGGTGATGGTAGATCCTCAAAAGATTGAGGCGGTTAAGAATTGGGTTCGGCCTAGCTCTATGACGGAAGTTAAGAGTTTTGTGGGGCTCGCTAGCTACTATCGTTGATTTGTGAAGAACTTTGCTTCTATTGCCACACACTTGACAAATTTGACCAAAAAGGAGATACCATTTAAATGAACTGAAAAATGTGAGGAGAGCTTCCAAAAGCTCAAGACTCTTTTGACCACCGCACATATTCTAGCACTACCCGTTGAAGGTAAGGATTTTATAGTTTATTATGATGTTTCACATTCGGATTTGGGGGCTGTTTTAAAGCAGGATAAGAATGTTATAGCTTATGCATCGCATCAATTGAGGGGGCATGAGAGAAATTATCCAACACATGATTTTGAGTTGGCAGCGGTAGTGTTCGCTCTTAAGATCTGGCGGCATTACCTCTATGGTGTTAAGTGTGAGATTTTTACTGATCATCGTAGTTTGCAGCATGTGTTCACTCAAAAGGATCTGATTTTGAGACAACGAAGGTGGATGGAGTTACTCAAAGATTATGACGTGACCATTCAATACCATCCGGATAAGGCTAATGTAGTGGCAGATGTTTTGAGTCAAAAAGTGGTGAGTATGGGTAGTCTAGCTTGCTTGAGCGTATCCAAGCGACCTTTGGCTAAGGAAATCCAGACCTTGGAGTCTAAATTCAAGCAATTGGGCATCTCAGAAAGAGGTGGGGTGTTGGCTAGCATTGAGGTTAGGGCCATGTTCATTGAGGAGATCAAGGCCAAACAGTTTGAGGATGAAATTTTAAATGAGCTTAGAAAGAAGACTATGATTGGTAAGGCATAAGAGACCACTCTTGATGCGGAAGGTGCGCTTAGTTTTAAAGGAAGGATTTGTGTTCCTCGAGTTGATGACTTGATTCAGAAATTATTAAAGGAATCTCATAGTTCGCGTTATTCCATTCATCCGGGTGTGACCAAGATGTACCGAGATTTGAAGCGAATTTATTGGTGGTCTGGCATGAAGAAAGACATAGCGGAGTTTGTGGCTAAGTGTCAAAACTGCCAACAAGTAAAGTATGAACATCATAGGTCTGCAAGTTTGCTTCAAAGAATGTCAATTCAAGAATGGAAGTGGGAAAGGATAGCTATGGACTTCGTGGTTGGTCTTTCCAAGACTTTGGGGAAGTTTGATTCTATTTGGGTAGTGGTTGACAGATTGACTAAATCAACCCATTTTATTCCGGTAAGAATAGATTATAATGCTGAACAATTGGCTAAGGTTTATGTGAAAGAGATAGTGAGGTTGCATGGGGTGCCCCTTTCTATCATCTCAGACAGTGGTACCCAATTCACATCCAAGTTTTGGAGGAAGTTACATGATGAATTAGGCACACAACTCACTTTTAGTACAGCCTTCCATCCACATACGGACGGACAGTCAGAGAGGACTATTCAAGTGTTAGAAGACATGTTGAGGGCATGTGTGATTGATTATTGAGGGCATTGGGATAAGTTCTTACCTTTGTGTGAGTTCTTCTATAATAATAGTTATCACTCCAGCATAGATATGGCACCATTTGAGGCACTTTATGGGAGGGGATGTAGATCACCCATAGGATGGTTTGAGCCTGGAAATGTGAAACCTTTGAGGGTTGATTTAGTAAAGGATGCTCAAGATAAAGTGAGGAGTATTCAAGCTAAGCTTTTAGCAGCCCAGAGTAGACAGAAAAAGTATGCAGACCATAAGGTAAGAGATATGACATTTCAGACTGGTGAGAATGTTCTTCTTAAGGTATCACCCATGAAAGGGGTGATGATATTTGGCAAGAAGAGCAAGCTAAGTCCGCGATACATTGGTCCCTTTGAGGTTCTTGAATGTGTAGGGCCAATGGCTTATAGATTGGCTTTACCTCCTAATCTATCTGGAGTTCATCCGGTATTTCATGTGTCCATGTTGAAGAGATATCATGGTGACGGGGATTACATCATAAAATGGGACTTAGTTGTGTTAGAAAAAGACCTCAAATATGAGGAGGAACTGGTTGTAATTCTTGATCGTGATGTGCGTAAGCTGAGGACCAAGGAAGATAAGTCCGTGAAAGTTCAATGGAAGCATCGTCCAGTTGAGGAAGCTACTTGGGAAACCGAGAAGGACATGTGAGACAAGTATCCCAGTTGTTCGTCGATTCAGGTACTACTATATTCTTACTTTAGCCTGTTTTCCTAAGTTTGTCACTCAGGGACGAGTGATGGGTAATTGGTATCTATTTTAATGACCTATTTCCGTCGTTATAGAAAAGTCAGCAGGAAAAAATTTAGGCCGGAAAATTTTTTCGTAGTAACTTGGAATTTCCCAACCTAGTCCAGATTTGGATGAAATCAGAGTCAGTAAGGTCTAGGGAAATATGGTAACAATTGGCTAACTAATTTGGGTGAGTAGATAGTTAAGACATTAAGGAACCCATACGACTTTACGGAACTGAATTTGGGTGAGTAGAATTCTCGAAACTGATCTTAGCGTGAACAGGTAGTTTCTGAGTGTCGTTGGTTGAAGGTGTGTTGTGAAATGAGAGTTTGGAATTCTTAAATCGACTCAATGGTTTCGTGAAAACCGCTAAGGCGGAATTATTCCGTCCAGGGCGGGGCCGCTGTGGTAGGGTGAGTACCGCTGTGGCGGGACAGTCGCGATTTAAGTAAAAAATAAACTCCAAAAATGTTTTATTCTACACTTTTTGACTTTGAGAGCTAGGAGACGACCCCCAGGTGCTTTCTTGACGGGTTTTCACCATTCTTAAGGCTAAAGGTAAGGTAACGTTTTAACTCTCCGAATCCATTTTTTGATCCGTAAATCATAATCTAATGGGTAATTATCGATGGGGAGGGTTTTGATCTGGGAATTATGGTGGAAAAAACCCTAATTTGGGATATGGGAATCAAGGGTTTAACCTAGGACTTATCTTATTGATTATGATCCGGATAATTAAGTCTTGTATATTGATCCTAGCATTATATTGATTGTTTGTAGACCAAGAATAAGCGGAAAGAATACAGAAAGGGAAGGATCAAGTTTCTTAGGGGATTTCAAGCTTTGTTCGAGGTAGGTGATGGTTGTGATTTCATGTTGTGTGATGTATATTTGTTCTTGCTTCATTATAATACATGTATGTTTGCGAATGTTGCATTATTGATCACACTAATTGTAAATGAGGATAGATGAATGATAAATGTCATGAATCATGACTTGATTGTATGGTTAAGAGAATGTACTTTGTGATTTTGATTGTGGCTTGTTGAATGGATCGAGTGTTGCGTTCCGACACACTAACTTGAATCGGTTGCCACATTCCAGCATAATTATGGGATCGATTACCACGTTCCGACATAAACATTAGATCGGATACCACGTACCGATATGCTAACAGTTTGGGTTTGGGTTCCATGAGAGGACCATTGAATTGACATAACTGTGATATTGGGAATTGTAAAAGTGTTCATTGTTCGTAAATGATATTGATATTGTATATGTTCGGTATATGCATGTTATTATTGTGTTGTAATGACTTATGTATGTTGCACTTAATGGGATAGCCGTGTGATCCTACCAGTACACTGTGGTTGTGTACTGATACTGCACTTGCTCTTTCCTTGTTGAGTACATGCCATCTTCAGGCGGCTATTGACATACCTCGCTTAGAAGATCACTGATCATTTCGAATTCAAGGGTGAGCCAATTCTTTCAAGCTGCCATGAGTTCTCTTTCAGTTTATGTCCACCTTTCGGACTTAGACTAGTTCTTTAAATTTCTTATGTTTAGGATGGGGTTGTACCCCTTCTTGTTTAGACTTATGGTTGAACCTTAGATGTTTTGGTACATTGACTTTCAAGTTTTAGGTATTACTTCCGCAATGTTAGTTTTGGTTGTTAGACTTTTATTGGTGTTTATGGGAACTCCATATCCTTCTTTAACATTTAAACTTGCTTCCGTAACCTTAAATGCTTTAGTATTTTGATTAAGTTGGTTAGCTAATTAGTATAAATGATTCTCCCACCGGAGGGTTAGTGTGGGTGCCAATCACGATGGTCTGGGTCGTGACAAAGTTTGAGTCCTGGATATCCTAATTAAGAATAAGAGATTAAAAAAGGAATAAAAGAGAAAATTAACAAGATATTTGGATAATTGAGAGAAGATTTTATATTAATGAAAATAATAATATTTTTAGATAGACAATCAGTCGGGGGTAAGTATGGATTTTAGTTGAATCCCCATTTATTAGTTGGGTTACGTTATAATAAATTGGAGTTGATTTAAAATAGGCCAATAGAAAGATATCAAGAAATTATTTTTTCAATATTATTTTCAAGTATATCGAGTCAAAATATGAATCATAAGTGGTTTTATAGAAAAATAGAATTTTCTTAAAAATATAATTTTTATTATTTATTTGAGAAGGATTTAAATTTGGACCAATCACATTAAGCAATATAATAAATAACGATTTAATAATTTCACTTTAAGGGAGCTATTAAAAATAAGGGCAAATATGAGTCAAAGGATTAACATAGAGGGTATTTTTGAGCCGAAAGGTGGACGTCAGGGGTATTTTAGGGCTGATAAGGAGATGTAGGGTAGTTTTGTACCAACTCAAATACTTGAGGGGAATTTTAGACCCTTCTCCGTTTAGAAAATATTCTTAGTATATATACTGAACAAATAAAGATGCATAAGATATATATCAATATACAATAATTATTGATGAAATAATTTCAGTATACCACAAATTAATTAGAAATATTTAATTATACTGAAGATATATCAATTGTATAATGCATATGCGTTTTCGATGAAATTGACAAGTCCTAATTAGTAGGGTATCCTAATTAATCCTATATCATTTTTTTTAAAATTTTCCCCGTTATATTGCAATAACACGTCTTTGCCACAAATTGAAAAATCTTGGTGCAATGAAATAAGAAAGTAGGATAAGACATAGGGTGTGTTTGGTATGGAGGAAAATATTTTCTAGAAAATGTTTTATAATTTTTTCATGTTTGGTTGACTTATATGTTTGGAAAATGTTTTTCAAATCAACTCATTTTCCTCAAATTTAAGGAAAATGACTTCTCTTACAAAATTAAGGAAAACATTTTTCAAAACTCTACTTCATCATTTAATATTTTTTCTTACCCTACCCATACCCTTACCCGACCCTCCCCATTCAAAAAATAATTAAAAATTTTAAACTTTTTTTAAAAAAATTCAAATATATTTGTATCTCTATCATCAAACCAGCACCCCCCCCCGCGCTACCTCCACCCAAGCCACCCCATCAAAAATAAAAATTAAATGTTTTTAAAAAACATTTCAAATTTTTTAAAAAAATCATTTTTTATGCCATCCCACTCCATATCCCCCCCCCCACACCCCGCGACTCCGTCAATTTTTTATAAAAAAATTATTTTTGAAAAAAAATTTCTTGGGTCAGGTCCTAGGTTAAATTACAGGGTCGGATTTTGGAATGGTCATCGGGGTCTTGTCCTAGTTTGGGTATCAGGGTTGGGTCTTAGATCAATAGGTTGATTTTCGGATCAAAAATTATTTTCCTGAAGAGTAGTTTTTAATCTCAAGTAAAAAATAAAAGATATTTTCTGAAGAATATTTTTCATTCTCTTTTCTACTCACTAACCAAACATGAGAAAATAAGTTAGAAATCTACTTGTTTTCCTAAACAATATTTTCTTTCATACCAAACACACCATAGTCTTACTCGTCAAATCTTAACAATGGATTGACGAAGAAAATTTCTTAGTGCTTCAAAAAATTGGATGAAAATTGTGGGAAAATAATAGAAGCAAAGACGTATTGAACTTGCTTAATTGAGGAGAGCGGTGGGAAAATAATATATGATTATTTAGGACACTCAATATTGATTACGAATACGAATGAAATTATATTTTACCTCTTTGATGACTAATTAACTAATCTAAGGGTTTGTTTGGCTATGCGATATGGAATCATGATGTGATATCATAATATGAAATCATGATATGAAATTGAAATTTTGTTTGGACATGTAAAATGAAATTTTTGTGTTGTATATTTTCTCATAAACATAAGAATCACATAAGTTGTAAGACTATTAAAATAACCTCAATTGTTTATTAGATCTTACCCAATAAACAAAAAATTATAAAATAAATTATTACAAAGTTATTTGTTCTCCACTTAAGTAACTGTTTCACCTAACATTAATTCAATAAAAAAATTGAACATAAATTGTAGTGTACTAAATTGTAGTGTATCAGTCTTTAGTATAATCTTCCCACATAGTACGGACAATCTCCTCACGTTGAACTTGCATTTCTCGATCATATGATAGAGAAAATGAACCAACATGGTTACTTTGAGCCATTTGTTGGTCAATATCATCCACAACTATATTTTCATGCTCATAGACCATAAATATTTCATCACTCCTTCATTATTCTCGCAAATAATTATGTAACACTGCACAAGCTATGACAATATTCACTTGTGTGTCAATATCATAATGGTTCATGCCTTGTTTCACTTGTGTGCAATACACATTTTAAGTACATTAATTTCGTGCTAAAATCAAACATAGTGGAAGTAGTGATTATCAAACATACGTCACTATTTTTGTCCTTTTTCATATTAAATTACTTTTAACATTTTAATATGTAGCCGAAAGAGAAGTTTTTATTATTATTATTATGAAAAACCAAAAAAGTATTACTCCATCCGTTCTTATTTATATTTACCAAATCAATTCCTACTTTATCATTTGTATTCACCAAATTTAAAGTAATAATAAATTTTATGTTGGAAAGAATAATAAGTTTAAAAAAATAATGATGTGATTATAAATTTTATTTACATATGAAATAAATAGTTAGTAGATATAAATGTAGGATTGTTTTAACAAAATATAAACTTGTGGGTTAATTTTTGTATTTAAAAAATTTCAAATCATGATATGAAATTCTCAAATCATGATTTTTGGAGAATATGAAATTCAATCTCATGATATGAAATCATGAAATAGAATGAGCATGAAATCGCATGTCCAAATGTTGATTCCATCTCACAATTTCATATCATGATATGGTATCATGACCAAACGCCTATTAAAGTTATCGTTCAATGACCACAAGTTGAGATAAGAAGATGAAATGTCGATTGTTCAATATTCAGAGAGATATTTTATTTTTCAAGTAAAGTCAAATAATAAATAATTTTCGCTCATTAGGATTGCATTTTTAATATTTGTACTTTGAAATTTTGTTATATTTGTAATTGAATATATTGTTCTTGTAATATTTAAAGGTTCAGTTATTTTTTGTATATAATTCCTAGTTAGTGTTCTATAATGTTGTAACAACCCCTTCCAATCAAAGGTCAATGGTGAAAGAATTGGTCCAGAACACTTTTTGGTAGTGACTTAAGAATTTTAGGCTAGGTCAGTGTCAAACGAAATCTGAGTGAGACAGGGTCTAAGGCAATTCAAGAATGGATTAGATGGTTTGTTTAAGCTTAGATTGTGTTTCCTAGTAGTTGAGACATTAAGAAATTCATAGGGTCTTTCGAAATCGAATTTGGGCAAGTACTCCCGAAATCAAACTTGACGTGAAAATGTTAGTTTAGAGTGTCAAGATTCGAAGGTGTTGTGAAATGGGGGGTTTGGGGGAGAATTTGTGAAGATCTCTGTGCAAGCTTTTATAAATGGTGTCACGCCGCAATAACGGGATGAATTAATTTCCGCTACTGCTATGGTGATGCCTCTATAGCACGTCAGACTACTATATCGAGGTTAGTCGGGTTTTGTGAAGAAAAGTCCCAAAAATCTATCATTTTTTGTAACTTTCTTCTTGAAACTGGGAAGGGCGATTTAGGACAGTTTTCTTCAGTTTTTCCGCCAAACTCTTCGATAATGGTAAGTTAATTACTTCCCCAACTTGCATTTTGATTCTTAATTCTTAGAATCTAGGTTGTTAATTTTGGGGAAAGGTTTTAACTTGAATTAATGGTGGAAAAGACCTGTCTTGGGTGAATGATCAGTGTAATAGCCTGGAATTTAGGATTTCGTTGTAATCCTTGTATTAATAGTCCATTATTGATTGATTATTGTATTTTTATTATTGTTTAGACCAAGAACAAGTCGACATTCATAACAAGGGGAAAGCTCCAGTTTTTTAGAGTTTTTAGGACTTGATTAGAGATAGGTGATGGTTGTTTTTTCCGTGTTTATGTTATATGTGCTTGTTAAATGCATCATTAGTAATGCATTACATATGTATGAGTAGGGAAATTGGAAACACATGATGTGAAATGAAAGATGTTTTGCATGCAATGAATGTGTTACATGATTGTACATGTGTTTGCGTGATTCATTGTGGTTGTGATTGTGTGTGTGATGATTGAGATCAGGTGTCACGTCGATACGTATTATTGTTGGAACAGTTATCACACCAGTACACTAATATTTGAAATGAGTACTATGCCAGTACAATGGGAATGAGTACCATGCTGGCACACTGACAATGGGAATGGATATCACATATGTACACTAACTATGGAAACGAATACCACACCGGCACACTAACAATTTGTATGTGTGGGTTCCATGAGAGAGAACCAGACTAGCCTGTTGTATTGTGATAATTCATGATGTTTATGCATTTCTATTCAGTTTAAGGACCAAGAGTCCAGGCTGTGATGTACTTATGTTTGTAATTGTGTACTATTTGTTTACTGAGTAGTGGATGCCTGCTCATATTTCATTTAGTTGAACTAGTTGATGATCCTGCCAGTTTATTATGGATGTGTATCAATACTGCACTTTCTCTTTCTTTGTTGAGTACATGACATATTTCGGCGGGTATTTCGAGACCTCAATTGTGAGACGCGCGATATCTAAATTCAAGGGTGAGTCAATTCTTCTAGGTTGCCATGAATTCTTCTCTATCTTGATGTCCATCTTTTTGGACACATACATTTTAGACTTTAGGCTTATATTTCCTTGTTGAGGTTGCATCCCCTTATTTTAGACTTGTTAGAGTTTTGGTACAACGATTTTCAGGTTCTAGGAAACGAATTATTGAGTTTATGGAAACTCCGTCTTTAAAATGCTAAAACGGTTTTTTTCTTAATTTTTACTATAATAACTTGCTTTTAAATGATTGATGAGTTGAATTGGAATTGATAGTTGGTTCTTCTATGCGAAAGATTAGCGTGGGTGCTACTCACGGTGGGTCAGGATCGTTTCTTTGCGGTCCATCGATTGATCTCCGATCCTTTGACATTCCTTTATTGCATCTTCTAAAAGTACCATGTTTTTTATTATCAGAAGGCATCTTCTCTGGAAAGCACGAGTCAGTACTAAATACTAATCAATGTAAAGAACACAAACAATTCACAAACAACTGTTAAAGATGTTATAATGGTTGACTGTCTAGAGTTTAATTTTCTACCAAAAGTACAAACAATAGTGGGAGGTTGAGGCATAATAGCTTTTGAAACTCCTTTTAGGTTCAATTGTTATGTTCCATCTCTTTTGGATCCTCTTTACTTTTCTGTTCCTTTTCCAGATTCCAATATTAGTTTTGTTAAGTCATCATTGCTTCTTACTTCCCAATTACTAAAAATATGTAAGCATTAACCATAGAGTGTAATAAGGTTTAGTTCATATATTAACAAAAAAGTTGAGCATCAACAAACTATATATATATTCTAATATGTTGATTCTGGATCCTGAATTCGTCTATATTGAAAATAAAATGAATGTATTTGCTCACTTGTTGTTTTGCATGTGCCCATTCAGTAGTGGAGCCACATATACTTGAGGGGTGTCAAATGACACCTTTTCATCAAAAAAACGTATATTGTGCAGTTAGATCAAAATTAACACTTCTTAATTTCTATGCAATTTAACTTTTTAATATTTTGATGCTCGTTCATTAAAATTCTAGCTCTGCTACCATGCGCGATCATGTGAGAGATTAATCTGGACACAAAGTTACTTTGTGAGTAGACATTCCACATTGTGCAAAGAAGGATTTGGAAAATCTTGAGCAGCCTATGAGGTAAAGACTAGAACTAACATCCAACGTATACCAATATTTCTGTTTCAAGGATGAGACAAAATTAGAGGCCAAAAGTTGGATAGTGGATGTAAATTGAAACCACCTTTTTTGTGCTCACTAGGCCCTCTTAATATTTGTCCTAATACGTACACCTATTTCACTTTTTGAGTGCTCCCATGGTGTAATACATTTTTGGAGAGCCAAAGAATCATAAATAATTCCATGCTTAAAATTTGTAAAAACCATTCCCATACTATCTTCTTAGTTCTTACCTTTTTTTTAATTCTATCAAAAGCACTTAAATTGGATCGTATTGAAGATTCATTAATAGAAAGTTTAAGTACCTTATGATTGATGCAATAAAAGGAGCAAAAGGTAAGATGTTACCGCCATGATTAGAGTGTCAAGAGTTCCAGTTGCAATGACTTCTCTTGAAAGATGTAAGTTAAAGCTACATACAATAAATTTAAGGGACCCTAAATTCAATAGTCGGTACTTTCTAGAAATATACATATAACAAAAAATTTGTACACCAAATCGTTTTGATTAATGCGCAGACTAGAGAACACTAATTTTGTAAAAAAGGTGATTGTAATAAATGTGTAATTTTGTCTTCAATAAAAGTTAAAAAGTAAAAAGGAAACATGATGTGTGTTTCATTGACCTGGCTTTCCACTGATAGAGATATAAGTAGGATACCATGTTGATAACAAACGATATAATCATAGGCATAGTATATAAATTGATATGTTAACTTAGCTTCAGTTCATAATTATTTCAATTTTGAAAATGCATAGATGAACACCTTAACTCGTCTTCAGTATGTCAGTTGAACACCTCAATTTATAAAATGATTATCTAGAGTACACCTTCAAAAGTTATATGATATGTCAGTATCGGATATCCTCAAGATAATGAGGATAAGTCGAGTTGTCAAGATGTGCACTCTCAAAATTGAAAATATCTGCTTGTCAATCCAAGCCAAATTTTAACTATTTAATTTGTTATGTATAGTGCCATAAACAAGCAAAAAGTTACAAGATAGTATACTGCAGGGTAGCTTAGCACAAAAATATAATCTAATAAAACAATATTGAGAGCTGTCAACTTCTAAACTATACTTGACATCAGTGAAATCTAAAAGAAATGATTGTCATTAGAGAGAAAAAGTTAGTGTAATTAGTGGTTAATGAGGTGCCCCCACAAATTAAGGAAAAAGGAGGAGACAAGGAATATTGTAATTAAATGCCATTTGGGCAATCTTAGTATAATGGAAATATCACTTATAATCAATAAGAATACTAATAGTAATTAATCACCATGAACAATTGATGAGTAGCTAATGGAGGTAAATCATAGTGGAATAATGTTTAATTGATGGGATGTAACTAAAATTATTAATTAATCCCTTTGCTAATTTACTTTAACATAAAGCCACGGTAGAGAACCACACTATCAACATAGAAAGTGTAGAGATTTGTTGATTAAGACTTGAGTCAAGTCTAAATCTGTTTGCTTAAAAAACAGACAAATCTTTTTAGGCCAATAAGAAAATAATTGAATTGATTTAATTGTATGGTGACAACGATACCGGCTAATTCTCCGATGTTAACCAATATTTATTTTGAATTCAATAATTTTTTTGTAAAAATATTTAAACATACTTACTTTGTTACGTTAATAATTATGAGAATAAAAAAAGGGAAATGGTAAAGTATTTAAGAAAAGATGATTGTCCATATATATATATATATATATATATATGATGTTACTACATCAAAATTAGCGGTAATTAATTAATGACAATAACTTAATTATCGCTAAATAGGTATTTTTAGAGGTAAATAATACTTTTTGTAAATGTTCCTAAAACCTATAGCGATATTTAATTCAATGACAATTAACTGATACTAATAAAATCTTAAACACTCTTTGTGAATATTTATATTTAGTGCCGCTAAAAATTATTTTTGTATGAGCATTAGAGTATTGAAAATCCTTTCCCAAGAACGAGAGGACCGAAAATAATGCACCTCTACTGTACCAATGTTGTTGCCCATTAAATACGAAATGGGTAACTATTAAACGCATCTAACACTTAGGTCGTTTGGCGTGAAGGATAAGACCAAATAATAATGAGATTAAATTATAGTGTGACTTAATTTGTTGGTTGGTTGACAAGTTTGAGATAATTTATCTTGGAATTAATAATTAGTACCGGGATAAATCTTAAGATATCTCTTTAAACCCTTTTTAAGTATCACTTTTCACATTCATAAAAGGTATTTTGTAAACAAACAACTTGTTCTTAAAATTTATGCAATGCATAATATTTTGGGATAACACAACAAATTAAACACTCAATAAGAAATAATCTCATCATAACTAATTCCAGCACAACTAATCTCATCATAATTTGTATTGAAACCAAACCACTCATAACTCTCTAGCACTGTGGCCAAACTAGCTCGATCCTTTAGAGAATATAAAAACATAGCATTTAGATTAATATTTTTGGGTGTATATTCTCATTCTACAAACAAATAAAATATGATGCATACTGGAAGACACCTTTCTTGTTTTCTTCCATCAAGTACATTTTTGTTTATCGTCACCATGTCGTAATGTTTTAGTCATGATACCTATTGCTATTCCTTTTTTTAGTCTCTTATATGAAGATTAATTGAATCTCCAAATCAGTAATTAATAGAATTAAATATTATCCATTGTTGTAATCTTGTCTAATCAATCAAAAAAAGCACTTGGCAATTTTATCTATTATTCAAATGAACTACTGGTTTCTTTTCAGTCATTGAATACTTAAAAACAAAACGACTAAAAATACCCCATTATGGTGAATAGGTAAGACTTATAAACAGTAAAATAGAGTCATTTCTGATTGAAACGATAGGTTTTTGATAGTCCTACTTTCACCTTTAATTCCACAAAAACCAAATCAGTCTTTCATACCTTTGTTTTTTACTTGGACTTTCTAATAATTACTTGTAACTAACAAGATGAGTCATTCGATTACATGTCATACACATGTATATGTCTGCATTTGTGTGGACTAATCAGGACTAGCAAATTTAGCGTTCCCTAATAGAAACAACTCTTGCTGGCAAAAAAGAAAAAGAGACATTATAGACAAAATTGATGGAGCCAAGTTATGACTAGAGATTGGAATGACCCTACCAACATTCAAAGTTGCTAGTTGAAAGAATGTCTTTTGTGCAATGTCACAAGGGTCTTAATCCTTTGAATTGTAACAACATCTAGCATACATACGGTTTAAAATTGATTCTAAAAGAACCTACTTCGGCATATAAAGATCACTGAATAAAATCTTGTTAAGTGGAACACACTAATTAATAACACATGAAAAAAAAAGGGATTCAAGTTGAATCCATCTCTCCTATGATTTTAACACTCTAGACTTGTCCCGCAGCTAAACAAATTACAGGAAACTTGATTTTCGAATACAATCTTACAGCGGAGCCCACTTGGGGATCTTCTCTTCTACAATTTGCTTTCAAAAGAATTGACATTTCACCTAAAAAACAATTTAGAAGTGATGATTGATTCCAATGATAATACTAAAGTTTTTCCAGTTGTGCCACTTGCTAGAGATGGTCCATTTTATTGAGACTTTAACCAGTTGATGATCACTGTCAGATTCATTTTGTGGAGAAAAGGGAAATGTATTGTGTGAAAAAAGTTGAACATTAATGGTTCAAGTCTATTTTTGTTGTGATATATCATCTTGTAGGCTGATCAACATTCATTTTTGTGATACAATATAATACAGGGTTGCAAAAATATATACATAGAAATCCGTCTAGGTTCAAGACAGAGAGGGAGAGCCCTTTCATTTCTTTGATACACACGACTTTGCCACGAAGTTGAACATTTCTAGGGATTGATGTAGGATAAGGTTGCTAGACCAGATCAACTAAATCTTTTAGTACAACATACATGTTACATACATAGGCACATCATGCCTTCTGTTAGGCCTCACAGAACTTGCGACTTTTACCCAATGCAACTCATTTTTCCCAGCCAACGGTGGCAACCAACTTGGGTGCAATCGTTCCTACATGATCTAATCAATTCGATTAGGCAATCTATTTTCTTTATTCAATCTTTGACAACACAAAAAAATCATTGTTCAATGGATCTCTCTTGTTTCTATTTAGCCCCCTTCGTTCCAGAAGAATCTTCTACTTCTACATTTCTTTCCTCTTTTGCAGAAGAAAACGCTTGAACTAATGTTTCCCACGATCTAATCCCAGGGACAACGTTCTTGGTGACCATTATGCTTAACAATTCCATCACCTCAGAGAACGAACCCTTCTTGCACAAAAGACCGATCAATCCATCAAATGTAATAGACTGAGGAACAAACCCCATGTCAACCATCTCATGTAACAGATTATACGCTTCGTCAACTTCACCATTTCTAATCATGCAGTTAATTACAATGCCATAAATATGTGAACTGAGTTGTAAACCCTTCGATTTCATCTGCCAAAAAACTTCTTTTGCAAACGACAACATCCCACACCTACACAAACCATCTAATATGGTGTGGTAAGTGTTCATTTCAGGTTTACACCCCAAATCCTCCATACAACCAAGCATTCTTAATGCATCAACCATTTTAACCTGCTTACACAAGCCATTAATATACACATTATAGGTAACGATATCGGGATTTAATCCTAATACAAGCAATTCATCAAACAGTTCATCTGCCTTCGAATACTCCCCTTCGAAAATCAATCCACTCAAAACCAAATTATAACAAACAACATCAGGCACCATTCCACTCATTTTCATCTTGTTCAACACCTCCAAAGCATCCATCCCTTTTCCATTTTTCACATAAAACCTGATCACATTGCACAAATCCACCCTTTTTGGAATATAACTTAACTTCCTCATTTCTTCCAAAACATCCCAAATCTCAACCCCATCACAATCTTTTACTTCAGGCATTGTAGATAAAATCAAAGAACAAATATTTCCATCAAGATTAAACCCACTATCCACCATTAATTTCAACAAATCAACGGCATTATTCGCTTTTCCAATCCTACAAAGAGCTCTAATCAAAATCTTAAAAGTTGATTCTTCAACCCAAATGTTCAACAACTGACTCTTAACCAAAACTTGAAGCACAATTCTGAGATCATAATTGTTCTTACAAAGTACCCAAATAAAACAATTCAAAGACTTCACACTTGGGTTACATCTAAAAGCTGGCATAGTGAAAAACATCTCATATGCCAAATGGGTCATGTTAGAATCCCCATAAAACTTAATCAAATAAGTGAATATGTATTCGGGTGTCTCAAAATTTTCAACTTTACGAATATGATCAAGAATTAGAGGGATTTGAACCCATATAGACGGGTTCTTGGTAACTGTTTTAAGGATAAAATAGTATGCATTTGGAGATGGGTCGCATTCGTAGGCAGAGAAAGATTCAATAAGAATTGATAGGAGATGAGTTTTAGGAGATCTGTTAGATGTTGATTCTACCAATTTTTGCATAGCTAATTGATGAGTTAAGGTTTCTTCTTGCCATTTGGTTTTGTAAGGTGAAAGAGGCCATTTTCTACGTTTACGAAGAAAGTAATTGTCCATAGAGCTTCTAGCTGAATATGAATGTGAAGAAGAGTGTAGTTTTATGCGAAGTGGTATAAATCGCCTGAACACAGACATTTCTTCACCAGAGCTGAAGATTGACGTCAAATTTCAGGTAATTGCAGAAATCAAAGATGGTTCTGGACTTCCATTGGAGTTTGGGCGATAAAGGAGGCCCATAGCCTAGGCCCAATGGGTTCTTTAGGCCGTTTGGATTGAATATGAAAATTTTGATTTGAATTTTTTATTTTTGTATTGGAAAAATTTCATATGTGGCAAACAGATTTTTCAAAATAACGTTCTATTGGTATAATTTATATAATTACAATTTATGGATATATTTTAGATTGCTATTAAGCATTTATTTTGTATATAACGTTTTTTTTGGTTAAAAATTTATACAATATTTTATTTTTTTTAAATAAATTGAATCTTGAGCGCTAAAAACGGCAACAAGAAATTTACATAATCCCATGATTTAAGCTAAACATCCAAAATCAAATATTTTTTCCAAAAAAGAGAGTTCTACAGCGATAGAAAGTTCATAACATATGTCTCCTCAAACAACCGAAGCATCCCCTTAATCAATAATTTTGTATATTCAACACATGGTAATCGTTTCTTTCAAGGAAACTTCATATTTTGAAGCGGCAAGAAAGTATACAATTGATTTGTATAGTATATAATTAATATTTTGAATAACGAATAATTTTTGTTTTGTTGATTCTGATGTTTCGAAAAAAATTGTATTCGTTTATACAAGATTAGAGAAATTGTATATTAACAATTCTATTCTATTTTTTTTGCTCGAAAAAAAGTTGAATGATACGATTTGTATATATGTATTATATATGATGCGAATACAATTGTGTTTTTTAATGCGAGTAATTTTTGTACTTTATACGATTACTTATATGTATACATATATACTTCAAGCAATTTGTATAAATACATATCAATATACAAGTATGATTTAGGCAGAAACTATACATAGACTTCAAAATAAAAATTGTATATAACTAACAAAATATACAAATATCAATATATAAAATTGGATGTTTGCGCATGAATCTAATTCCCTATAAAAAAAATTAAAGATACCAAATGTTTCAGTTAAGTGTTGCATACTATTGTATGCTTATACACAAATCTAAAACATTTGTATAAATAAGTTATATTTCTATTTGCATTTTCTTTGTATATAACTATAAATTTATATGTATATGAGTATCTGTATATGAATATAGTACTTAAATATATAAAATATACAAATACCTCAAGCAATATTTGTATATATTAACTCAATATACAAATCACTATATGCATATACTTCAAGCAATTTGTATAAACACAAATCAATATACAAATGTGATTTAGGCAGAAACTGTACATAGACTTCAAATAAAAAATTGTATATAACTAAAAAAATATATAAATATCAATATACGAATGTGATTTAAGCAGAAAATATACATATATACTTCAAGCAATTTGTATAAATACATATCAATATAAAAGTGTGATTTAAGCAGAAATTATACACAAACTTCAAAATAAAAATTGTATATAACTAACAAAATATACAAATATTAATATACAAAATGTGATTTAAGCAAAAAATAAACATACACTTCATGCAAATCATGTTCCTAATGTTCTTCAGATTTGTCAATTTCTGATGAAGCAGATCTACTCTCCTCTGAATCACTGTTTATGACTTTTCTCTTAAACCCATTAAAAATGAAGGTGGATCGTCAACAACACTGACATGCAATGGCATACCTCTTGTAATCTTCATAGATGGAGATTAATCATCCATTCTGATTTGAAAAACTTATAACTGATAAGTAAGAAAGAATTTTTTTTAAAAAAACATGAAAAAATAACAAGCATAACACATATACAATTGTTGAAGAAGAAAAAAAGAAAAAAACTAGATTCACCCACGATTTTGGCGGTCACCTGTGAAAAGTTAAAGCACGACTGGAGGGAGAAGGTGGAATTCACAATTCAAATTAGAAGTGGAAGAGTGATTTTAGGAGAAAGATATGAAATGGGGATAGGAGAGATAAATTTGATTTTGTATAGAATTATATACAAAAGCATATGAAGGACTTTGTTGGTTCGGTATACAAAGAAGTGGTGGGTCCCATTAATTATGGCAAAAAAACTGAAACTATATTTACTGACAGTAAATAAATTAAGCTATACCCTTATTAACTAATTACTTAGGGATGTTTGCCAACTCACGTAATTTTTCCTTTTGTAAGGTATTTGAGATTTTAAAATGGATAATTTATAGAAATCTCACTAGTTTAGTAGTTAATTATTTAAATATATGCTAGTTTACAATTTTACGAATCTTACCAAATTTTTGTGTGTTCAAGTACGTCTCGATACATGTATCTCGAGATATATACATGATATCAAAATTAGGTGTAATTAGTTGATACATTGTATCCAAATTGATTCGCATATATCTGAGATACATAGACAAATATCGATTGTCTCCCTCCCATCTCACTCACATATTTGATATCTCATTTACATGTGATTCACCCAAAATACATATATATAGTGTGTATTAAATGTGAGTAGTATACCAATACAAATATATAAACATTTTATTAACTGAATACAGACCAATAAATATTCACAAAAATAAATATGCACCAATTTATTAAGCTAATGTGGATCTATGTATACCAATGTTGTAACACCCCGCCCGTTTGAACGTCACACTAACTCATACTTTTGGGATAAGACTGAGAGCTTAATGTGTTAGGAAATATGTTTTACGAGGTATTTCAATTGAACAATAGTTGTATGTTATGTTTTGAAGTCAAGCAAGTTGTAAAATAAAAGTCGGAAAAAGTTATTGTAACTTTCCTTCAATGAATTCTCTAAAAATTTGGGTTAAATGTGTTGTGGGTTTTCTCCCAATCTATACAGAGTTAGTGGGCCCCAATATACCAAATCGAAGATTTACGAGTCTACTTTCCAATGTACTAAATCGATTGTTCATATGACTTCAGAATAGAGAGATATTCATGTTTTCGTAAGACTGCACAAGCAGGCACGTGGACCCCTAGCCCCTTATCTCGGTTTAGCTTTATAAAAGCTATTTGAGCTACGTTTTAACTCAGAAGAATCAACAAAAATTCATACAAAGTCATAAGGAAAGTCCCAAAGTTCTCCATTGATATTGGTTCTTTCAACTCGGATGTTTAACGGAAGTTACTCTACATAGCGAGCTTGTCGTTTTTGTATAGTTTTCCCCATCGATTTCGTGGAAGCGAGATAGCAGGTGTTTATTCAGTATTTGGCAGCAGTTATGGATATATATTGGCAAGGTAAGGATCTTTTACACTTATCTATTTGTTGAATCGAGATTCTAAGCGTCTAGTTACGAAAAATTGGAGTTGCCGATGACTTGGGGTAGCTTCTTGTTGATTCTGGCTTCGGCTATTGTTACTTCAAAGAGGCAGATTGTTTAGCTTGGTATTTCAAAGGTTTTGTCAAGGAAATCATTCCCCTTCGACCCTCCTTCATAATTCTTTGTTCTAGTAACGTTTTTATAGATTTCCGAGCCACAAAGTGGTGTTTTGGATATTGTTTCTCAGGAAAGACCCTTTAGAATGTTGACTTGGGTTATTATTGTTGTATAAAGAAGGTTGTTGGATCGAATGACGTGAAGTACGTTTAGAAATACGGCCTTAAGAGCTCGTCACTCCTTTGAGATGTGGTTAGCATATTGTTGTTGGATTTAGCTATCATTTATTATTATTATTTGGCCTCATTTTATGCTTTGTAGTTGTTTGGTCACGAGTGTGACATTATCACCTTATTTATTATTTGTGGCTTGTTTTCGCAGCCTTGTTGATTCTAGCAATTAATGTGTTATGATAGGTTGGTCAAGTTTCATACAGACACCTTTGAGACTTCAGTTGAAAGGTATGTTAAGGTCATTCCCTTCTTTTGGCATGTTTTTTTGAAGATTAGAAGCGATACAATAGGTTTGTTATTATTGAAGTACTCGTAGCCATAATTGTTAGTGGTTGGCTGCTCGAGTTGTTATATCCCTTCCTTTTTGGGACTCTTATTCTATTAGTAGCGGTCCTATGTTGGGCACGACTTAGAAATTATTGGTATAGATTGCTTATATCTAAATTGCTCGTCTTTAGCCAATTGAGTTGCTTATTATTACCCTTGGGATATTGTGGTTAGCTACATGTATGCGATCTTTGCCTAATGGGCTATGTTGTAGCCTAAGAGGCTATGTGCTTCCTTTAGATATATAGTGATGCCTAAGAGAGCTATGATTTGCCTATGGGGCTATGTGTTACCTACGAGGTTATATTGATGCATACAAATTTATGTTGTTGCCTAAGAGGGTTATATGCTGCCTAAGACAATTGTTGATCAACTCTATGTATAGACAATTGTTGATCAACATCTGGAAGAATAAGGGACTAGATCCTATCAAGGTTCTAATCTACAGATGTCTTCCGATATTTACTTCTTGGGAGATATGAAGAGCAAGGTGTGCTCGTAAATATGGAACGGAAATAATTTCTTTGAATAGAGTCATGTGTCACGACCCGCCACTAGTTGTCAAATGCCGCACGGAGTGTTAGTTGAAGTCTAAGTCCGTGAGACATGACTTTAATTGCATTCAATATCACTCAAACTCTCTCAGTTCAATCATCTAAAATTGATTGATATCTTCTCTTTATTAAGTTATATAATTTTGAAGTTCAGAAAATAATTTTGAATAGATGGAATATGCCAACAAATTCATCTGTTAAAATCAACTCGAATGAGAGTTGTAATAATGGAAAATGTGGTGGAGGAGGTGTTGTTAGAGACATCAACGAAAAAAAATGATTTTTACCTTTACTTTCTCTCTGAAAAATGGTACCAGTACATGGGCAGAAGCTTGAGCACTATTGTTTGGGGTAAAATGGTGCATGTATTTTAAAGAGAAAAGTAAAACTAAACAGCAAAATTAAAGAACAAACTACATAAATTCCACTAATTTAGGTCTTACTTATTAGGATTCATGATAGTTTTAAATATTACTTCTTGTATTCATTATTTGGATACATGTATTTTAACTCAACAGATACATGTATCCGAAGAATTTAAAAAGCGAGATACATATTTTATTCGTTTGAATTAAATGATTTTAACGGATTTCCTTAATTAATTAAAGGAGTAATTGACTACTCTAGCAGATTTTCAGCATCCTCAGCATAGCAATTATATCAAATTTTCCAAAAATATCGAATTCATAAAACTATTTGGCGGATTCATCGATTATCTTGGAAAGCTTTTTTTTGTAACAGTTACTTCGATTTGATCTCGATAGAAAGAAACAATACCAGAATAAGGTTTGGATTCATGAGATTTTGTTGGCCATGGTGATGATATCTTGAGAAAAAGATAGTAGATTAGCAATTGTTGGAATGAAATTTATGGTGAAATTCTTGAATCAGTAAGGAGGAGAGCCAATTGAGTGATAAATATGGGAGGGGAAAATTAAGAGAGAGGTTGATTTGGCGGAAAAGAGTAAATTAAGGAGATAATTAATCAATCGTACTATTAATGGATATGAGTATCTGATTGTATCTTCAATAATATATAGTATAGAATGTTGAAAGTGGTAATATATGTAATTATTTGAAAGTAAAGATAATGTTATATAAAATAGTGATGTATGTTTAATAAAATAGGTTATCCAAAAGAGACTACCAAAATTAAATAAAGGTGTCTTGTTTCACTACATTGGACCATTTGTGGTGTTAATACATTCATAAAGAGAAACTTTTTTGGAAAAATTCCACCTCTGCTTCCTCTCTCTTGTCGTAATTTTCTCTTCTATTCACCAACACATGTCATTCTCTTGAGCTGGAGGATTACAGTGGCTACGATAGGTATTGATATATGTTAAGTGTATCTACAATGTACATAACACATATAATATTTATTCATATTATACAATGTGTATACATTATGTATATGAAGTGTTTAATATACTTCACCATCTTGTTATAATGCTTTTTAGTTCCTTTTTTTTGCTACAATATGTTCTTTGATTTTATGTGACTTTGTAAACACTTTCGCCCAGATGACTATTTATGTGCTTAGCTCAATTAAAACAACTAAATAATTTCAAAAGAAGAAACCACACCTAAAAGAGATTGTGAGATTGATGTGAGTGTGAAAGAGTGTTATGAACCAAGTTCAACCCAATGTGGATACCAACGTCATACAAGTAGTTATTGGGCTGACAAAAGCTATTGTGCCGAGAACAAGTAATAGGGCAAGGTTAATTTGGGATCCGGATTGAGTAGTGCTATGTGATTCAGGAGTTATGCAAATTGTTGAAAAAGATATCTTCTCCTCTCATCCCTTTCTCTAGTTCTGCTTCTCATCTCTTTCTTCTACTTGTGTTCTTCAATTTCCCTTTTAATTCTTAATTTTTTTGTAATTTCAATAACGAGTTGGTGAAATATATCTTATGGTCGTTTGAGTTTGAATTGCGTTGATCTTGTTACAAAAAGAGACGTGTATTACACCAAAACAATCTCAATTTCTCCTAAATGTTGTATGATGCACAACTAGTGTCGCAATACTGAAATTATTTTGTTTTATCCCATGCGATGCATGGTTCCCGTTCAGCTCCAATCCCTACACATTTTATTTTTTCCGTTTTAAATACTTTGAGCTGACATAATCTCAAAGTCGCTTTTCCATTAAGGAGATTAAGGCGCAAATTACTAAAAACGAATAGAATAAGGAGCAAGTCACGAGAGAATGTATACGTTGTAATGTAGGGATTAGTAATGCAGAGATTAATAGTACAGGGATAAATAATGCAGAATTTATTTTTATCAAGTGTTTGGTTCATTCTTTTCAACCCATCCTGTGTTTAGATTAAAACTCATTAAAAATCTTCTTTCCAATTATACCCTTAAAGTATTATGTAATTGGGTCAAGGTAGATAATTGCCGAATTTTTTTTTTATGGCCTTCTAACTAGCTATGAGAAGAATAATTTTGTTGTCATATTTCCAATTTTCTACTTGAATTATTTGAGGATAAATAATTTTCATCTTAATAAATTGATCACTCACAAAATGTCAATTTTCAATTTAAAAAAGATAAACCAACTACTTTTAAAATTAAAAAGACGGTCAACAATGGTAAAATTGAATAAATCATCTACATTTAAACATAAAAATTGCAAGTTATAGTTTTAATATGTATGTAACTTCTTAAATTGTTCAAAATACAAATAGTTAGTGATATATTTGCCTTTTAATTAGTAAATGATAACTCACATTTCAAATTTGTATTGGATATATTTAGTACTCCCTATGTCCCTAATTATTTGTCCACTTTTTCTTTTATAGTTGTCCCTAATTACTTGTCCATTTTGACAAATCAAGAAAGGACAAATTCTTTTTACCTATTATACCCTCAATTAAATGACTAATTATTTTTAAAAATGTAGAACTTTTCATCCACTTCATAATTAATAGGGATAAAATGGTAAACTCACTATGTCATTAATTATTTTCTTAATAGGTGCGCCAATTCAAAAGTGGACAAGTAATTAGAGACAGAGGGAGTAACAAACAACTCTCTCTAAATAATTTGTAAGTTAATTTATTTAAATAAATTTACTAGTACAAATATAAAACATAAAATCAAGAAAATGAAAAAAATAATTAAAATGATTTGAGGGTTGTAATTATATAGACTTATTCCATGGTATTATATCCTATGTATTACTAATACCTCCAAATGGAAGGTATTAGTACATAAGCTCAAATTCCTACCAAATATAGTACTAAATAATACCATAAATAATACATGAATTATTTCTTTTAATGCGACCTACCAAACGATCCCTAAATACATTGTTAAACTCATCATACACAAACACACTCAATTTACATTCTCTGGATACGAAACACACTCGAGTTAATAGATTCTAATGCAAATTTATGTTATAAATCTTATGGGGATTAAGGCATCTCCAACCCCATCCTCTATTTTACTCTCCAAATATAGAGTTCTCTATTTTTTCAGACAACCAACTCCAACCCAATTCTCTATTTTACTCTCTAAAAATGAATCTTTTTCTCTCTGCTCAATATTATATTATTATTTTTGTTTCATTTTTATTTTCTTATTTCATAATATAAATCATTTCTTATTTTTGCAAATAATCACTCTATAATCTTTATGTAATACAAAATTTTATTTTTTTCAAATTCTTCATTTAATATAAAATTATATTTTAATCTAAATTTCTAAATAACATGAATTGCAATAAATATTATATATAATACATATTAACGAACAATTCAAATAAAAGTAAAAACATCATAAATATTGTATCATTGTAAAAATTATTTTAAATTTTACATAAATACTCAACTTTCAAGACTATTACGTTACTCTCATAAATGTTCTATTAATGTATTACGGAGTTCAAAATGAGCAATTTTTGTCCTTATTTATTTAGGTGTAGCTAAAAATTGTTTAAATTAACAATTTCATCTTATATTCAATTATTCTGTACTAATTTGCTTTCCCTATTCCATTTTGAACTATAACATCAAATATTTTCATGCTCATTAAAAAGTGTAGTTTAATAATTTATCACTATAACATAAAAGTAGATTGTTTGAATTATCATGTAAATTTTGTGCATACTTCATAATGAAAAATAATTATAATTAAAATGACATAATTAAAATGACAAAAAATAAATTTAAAAATTAAATTAGAAAAATTGTTAATTCGGGATGGAAGTAGTATACTTATCAATAATATGTTTTAGATGTTATATTACTTAGAAAATAATTACAAATATTAGAGACTTAATTAATAATCTTATATAATATAAATAATATTAAAGTAACTTTAAATTACATATTTAAAGTGACAATTTAAAAAAATAAAATTAGAAAAATTATTAATTTTGGTGGACGTAGTAACTTGTTAATAATATATTTTTAGATGTTATATTACATTAGAAAATAATAACATATGATAAAGACTTAATTAGTAATATAATAGAAATAATATTAAAATAATCAAAAAGTAAAATAGAGAGGTGACTAGTAGTTCTCCAATTTGGAGAACTACTATTCACCTCTATATAATTGAAGAATAGAGAGTGAAATAGAGAGTGCTTGGAGAACCCATTCTCTATCTTACTCTCCAAATATAGAGAATAGAGAGTAAAATAGAGATGAGTTGGAGATGGTCTTAATTAGAGATTGCACATTGGCGTACATTCTCTTTCTTTCTAAATTTGGTGGAAAATTGGGCCCACAGAGACCATGTGTGTCACACAGGTAGGGGGTGTCAAATGGGCGGGTTGAATTGAAATTAGAGATATTAAAATGGGTTGAAATAGAAATTGGGTTGGATTTTGACCCGCTCAACTTTACTTTAAGCTCAAATGGGCTTAAAAACGGATTGGGTCTTGACCCACCAATTTGACCCGCTTAATCTCAATAATTTTAATATATTGTTATTTAAATTTTATATCCACAATTTGAATTTCAACTCAAGAAAATTTAATAAAGAAGTTACAAATGTATAGATAAATTCTAAAAGATATAAAATAGATAGTAATTCATACCTTCAATAAATCAATATATGAACATACATTACATCAATACAAATAAAAAGTCTTAATACGGGTTGAAATTAGAAATTAAGTGTTAAAGATGTTCCAAACACTATTTTACCCTTAAAATAAGTATTAACTAGATAAAAAAGACAATCGGATCTTGCATAAACAAGATTAAAGCTTATGAAATCGAAAACATTATTGTATATTTGTATATTCTTGATGAAGAAAAAAAGATTGAAATAAAGCCTATTTTTCGCTTGACTTTTAACAGCACACAATTAGTTGAATGAAATCCACGCGGAAGAAAACGACTATTGACATATATATACTGGATAAACTACCTTATTAGACATATATCACTATTGTATATACTAATATTATCTTTACTTTTAAATAATTACATATATTACCACTTTTAGTATTTTATACCATATATTAATATATTATTTGAAGATACAATTAGATACTCACATCCCTTAAAATTAGGATTTATTAATTATCTATTTAATTAACTCTTTCACTTCAAATCAACCACTATCTCTTAATTCTCCCCTCCCATATTTATCACTCAATTATGTCTCCTTTCTGATTCAAGAATTTCATCGTACAATTTCATTCCAACAATAACTAATTTACTCTCTTCTTCTCAAGACATCATCACCATGGCTGACAAATTCTCCTGAACTCAAATATTATTATGTATTGTTCATTTATAACGAGAACAAATCAAA
>JAJOOO010003885.1:0-19138 GCA_029582685.1 Solanum piurae | reverse complement strand
TTTTTTTTTTTTTTGGGAGCAGGAATGTGATGAAGAGAAAGTAGGAACAGAAGGGCAAAGAATTCCAAAATATAGAATAGAAGCACAATTTCTTCCTGCACAAGGGAAAAGTACAAATTTGACATAAAACTCATAGCAAAACTATTTATCCAAAGGAGAATGTTGCGCAAGAGGACCAATGAACACATTAAAAATAGGTGCTTTTGGAAGGTCATGACTCATGTGATATAATCTGTAGTCATTGAATTAAACCCAATAGAAAACAGAAGGCCTGAAATCTGGATGGAGAAGAAGGAGGTGAGGGTGGCAAAATAAGGTATCTTTGACAAAGGTTGATTTGCATGTGTTCAGGACTGGAAAACACGTTGGAAAAGAAATGTCAAAATCATAAGCAGTCATAACTTTGTACGTAGCTATATTTTAGCCTCACGGATCTTTTGTAAATCTGGCTCCCAGCACAGAATTTTGTGCTGATGAATATATTGTTACCATAGAATAGAAAAAAATTAATAATATTAAACATACTTGTGCTGTAGCTCATTCCTTGCTTCAACCAAGCAATTAACAAATTGACCAACCTGCATCATAAAACAACAATTTACGAATCTCAAAAATCTGCACAATCAAACCCAATCCAAATATCTAAAACAAAAGAATGAAAATCCTAAGAGCAAATGACTTGGGAGAATGGCACTCACTTAATCAAGCTGGATTATATTCCATTATTTATTCTTAATGAAATAAAATATTAACTTCATTTGAATTGGCAGAAGTAGGAGAGCAATGGTGAATACCGTTATGTCCTCCATTCATAACTATAGTAAATCCCAAATGGAAACTTCTCTCTGTAGATGTACACATCATATTACAATTCCAGGATAGCTATGCTAATAGATTAGTCATGAGTTGTAACTTGAATGCATTACTGTGAAGTTCTAACTTCTCAAGAGTGGCATAGACAACTTTAGGCAGAATATACCACAAGAAGGTTGGCATCACAGAACTTCTCTCTTGTTCACTTGGAACAAAAAGGCCATGATTGCCAAATCTAAACCGATCCATTTTTGTCTACCTTGCACTATGGTCAACAAATGTTTGATTCCACTAATCCATCCAATAGAAAGATCAAATGAGTGACCAAAGTTACATCTCAGGAACTTCATCTAATGAATGTTGTCTTAAGCCAGTCTGTTAACCAATTACCCTACTGTGCATTCGGAAAATCAGTTAAGAGAGAAGCATGGATCATCAGTGCCACCGATAAATATGATCCCATGCAACCAAGAAGCCTTGACTGAAATTTATACTTCGAGATCAGCTAATTAACTACATAATCTGTCTCTGCTTCATTGTCACCTCCAAGCATAATTTTCCTCTATGCCTCTCTATCCTACCTTTGTGGGGTAAGGTCTGCGTACACCACACGCTCCCTAGACTCCACTTGTGAGACTATACTGGGTTTGTTGGTGTTGTGCTTATATGTCTTGGATCCACAACAAATTTTACAAGCTGGTAGTTGATAAAAGCGTGGGCAAAATATTAGTGTTCTTGCTGAGCATTTGCTGCATATCCCTAAATTCCTCTTACTCCATTTAGATAAGCAACGATCTCACACAAACTTGAAACTGATACCCACAACCTGGAAAGATGTTTCCACTTGCTAAGGTATGCAAGGTATAACTCAGAAATCCTGATGCAGAATCATATCTTCGAGGCAGAGAACTTTGGAGAGACCAAGCCTAGTGTTGGCCTTCAATCTTGAAGGTCGTGAGGAGCATTGTCTTGAAATGAATTCTCAAGGGGTACCTTGAGCTCACTAGTAAGTTGAGGCGTTTTCCCCTGTGCTTCAGGCACACCTTCATCTGCACCTTTTCTGAGGATATGCTGATAGACTAGCCACACAAGAGAGATGCACCATTACTCATATCTATGGATTTGGCTACCAATATGCTACCCCCCCAGTGAAAAGCTAATACTTCACAAAGTTCCAAGAAGTCAATTTCTTGATTCCTACCTAAGGTGGATACTCATTCAATGCATAGACACCTGAAAAATTGGGGTAATTTTATTAACAATCATTACCAAGGTGGTACTGACAGATAACCCAAAAAATGTGGATCTGCCCCTTTTAATAGGTTAGATATGATTGGGGCTTTGCGCACTTTGTAATTGTTAACCCACTCCCGTCTGCCTTAGTGCTGTCATACCGTATCATTACTAATTAAGAAAAAAAGACAATTATGTGTGCTACATCATCTACAACGTTTCTCCTAATCCAAAAGTGCAGATCTTTTTTTTAACAGATTAACCCAAAGTATAGCTTTTGGAGACATCTAGACTTTATGGAATGAAATGTATTCCTCTTTCCCTTCAAAACACTTGCTTTCATTTATGACCATATTGTCCAGATGATGCCTAATGGGTTTTCCGTCTAGCTTTGACTCTGTATCTTATCTATTCTTTGTCCCTGTCAGCTGATTAGTTATTCCAAGTCGTTTGGCATCAACCACTTGACTCTAAAAATTATCATAAACATTGACCAAATATTTGAATTAATATTTTCCTTCCAATTAATTAATTGACTCAGTACACCTAAACAACTTCTTTCACTTACTACCTCAAATTAATATTTTCCTTCCAACTAATTATGTTAAACGTGTCTTCGCTAAAACAAACTGATTATCCCCAAAACTGTTACTCTTGAAAAAGACTAGAGTAGCTTCAAAAAACAAACACTAGCCTGGATAATTTTTAATTCTTGTCTTATGAACAAGACAAAGAAATCATTAAAAAGGTGAGGAAACCTACTATCCAACAGCTGGCAAACATTGAATTGTGTAACACTTTTACCTAGTCCCCAATGTATGACAAGATTTAGCCTTATGGAGAGTTAAAATTAAGCCGAACCAATGGTCAAGCTCATGAAATCTTAAAGGAAATATAACCTTCATCATGGAGGTTGAATATAGAACAAACAACAACAACATACCCCGTGAAATCTCACTAAGTGGAGTTGGGGGAGGGTAGAGTGTACGCAGACTTTAACCCTACCTCTTGGAGGTAGAGAGGCTGTTTTCGAGAGACCCTCAGCTCAGAATCTCAGTACAAACATCACAGGCAGGTAAGTTATACAGTGATGAACAGCCTTCTAATTCAACAATAAACACATCAATACGTAAACTTTACTAAATTCAAAGATTGGTATATGCTATATACAATTATTAATAATCAAGCAGACGAAAGAAAGAGAAACAAAACCTGAGCCAAAGTCAATCCATTCGACTCATGAGACTTAACAAGCTCATCGTAATGTTGCTTAATTTTCCTCTGAGTTGCACTAGAAGACTTGGTAAAAGGGTATAAACACACCAATTCCTCTTTCTCCTTCACAACCCCAGAATCCATCTTCCCTTCCTCTTCACTATTCGAATCGGGTCTCTTCTTCTTAGCCCGTTTCTTTTTCTTCGTCCTCTCTTTATCCTTATCCTCTTCAACCCTTTTCTCATCAAGACCCGATTCAATCTTATTCGGGGCATCATCACCCAATTCATTACCAAACAGTTTCACCCATTTAGGTGAATTGGAAGGTAAGATCTCGAGAAGAATAGAATGGGTGAAATGGGTCGGGTCAGATTGATGCGTAATCTCCGGTTGCTCATCATTCTTAGATTCCTGTTGTATAGATAAGTCTTGTCGGACTTTAATTAGGTGTTGATGGGTGTCATTAATCTTCTTCTTAGTAAGCTTAGAGTAAATAGAAAAAATGAGAATGGTGAGAGAACAAAATGAGAAAGTGAAGAAGAAAAGCAATAAAGGGGACACTAGTAATTGCTGCTGCTGGTGTTGGTGGTGATGAATGTGACAGTAGGGTGGAGAAAATGGTTCAGAATTGGAGAAAAAGAAGAGAAAATTAGGAGTAGCCGCCATGGGAATGCGTCATTTACAGAAGAGAAAACAGAGACGCACAGTAGTTAGCACCTGGAGTTTTTGGATATGTAGAGACTAACCGCAGTTTCTTCTAAACACTGAATCTATACTTTTTAGTCCATCTATCTATTCTATTCTATATGTTTTTTTCTTTTTTGGTTTTCATCTACCGAGACATATTGAAGCCCGATTAAATTTAATATTCATATTCTACATATTTTGTTATCACTTAACTGTTGTTAGAATGATTGTTAGATATTATTTCATAATGTATGTTTGAAAAAAATAGAGACTTTTTTTTATTATTTAAGAATGAATTTAACTATACAATATAGTGAAATTAAGCAATAATCAAAATAAATATTTTATTTAAACTAGCCCCCAAGGCCTAGTTCAAGTGGCAAAAAGTGGAGGATTTGTGGCTTAGGTCACAGGTTCAAACCCCACACCGTGCAAAGCAAAGCCTGGTATTTAAGTGGAGAACGGTAGAGGGGCGGACCCATTATCCACCGAGTTTAGAAGATTGTGATTGATTCAAAGAACGGATCAAAAAAAAAAAATGTATTTAAACTAACAACATATTGCAGATAACAACCATCCAAACAAGTTGTTTCCCGTGTATGTATCTTTTTTTTTAATGTGCATGTATCTCTCACGTTAATAGAGAGGTAATTTTAAGTTTGAAAATAATGCTCGGGACAAATATAATTCAATAAGCAAAACATGATATTTTAAAGTCATTTCTAGGGTTTGTTTGAATTGATTTATTTTAAATATTTTAAAGTCAATATAACTTTTAAACACTTTGAGGTGTTTAAGATAAAATAAAGAAGTGCTTTTAATCAATTGTTATTTCTTTAATATTTTTTAGTTGATGAGGTAATTTAGGATCTAGGATTCCAATTTTCTATTATTATTTTTTAATCGAAAATTAATGTGCTTTGTTGCTCAACTTACAATGCAATTATTAATATAAAAAACTTCTATAATTATGAAGGTTAATTGATTTCTGAGTTGTCAGTTTACTCAACAGGTTTTCTTAAGCTTTAAAGAGAATTAATCATAAGAAAAGAGAATAAATTTAAATGAAAAAGAAGACAGAATAATAAAGAGCTTCAAATAGAAGATTTTCTTTCACAGAAAAAAGCAACATAAAGCCTTTCTTTGACCTCAATGTATTCAAATTCTTTACCATTTGAAATCACTCAATAGACCACAAAACAACTTTTTTTTTAAAAAAGTTAGGTGAAGGCAGTAAATGTTCAGTGTAGATATGTACAATTCTCAAATTTGAAATTTGTTTTCTGAAAAAGGTGAAATCAATGCCTTGTCATGTAATCTTATTGATGTGAACATGACATATAAAAAGGAGTAAAAGCTTCCTAGGAGTATTTTATTTCTACATCAACGTTTTAGTGAAAACTGAGAAAAGGCCAACTTAACACATTAATGTAACTGGTTACCAACAACAAGAGTTAATTTCCAACTGTTACAATAAAGTTCATGACCAAATATAGTAACCATGTGTGCCTTGGAATTGAAAATGAAAAGCTTGCTACAGTTTGTATAAACATGAAGCTACCTTTCATCTATTCTGATCTTCATCTCTGTTACAGCTGTAAATAGGTAACAACCACCCGCGGCAGCCGTGTTCCCTTCTCCAATAAACCACAAATATTGCAGCCATCACATAAATGGCAATCGAACTAAAACTTACAGTGTTGAGCTTCAAAATGTCCATAATCATCATATGGCCATGATACACAAGGATTGCTATATCTAACTCATCATGAAAGGCCATAGTAGAGAGTAATTATGCTTAATACATTAAATGGCTTCTATAGAGTTTTGTATTACTTCATAGAGACGGAAATTGAAACAATTAGAAATTCACAAAGCTACTTAAAAGTGACATTATTTAAGCAACAAAAGGGAGTAAAACTTTCTGTTACCTGTCCAGATCAAGGATAGGATTAATATACACAAGCATTTACAAAAGAATGCCACAATGAATTGTGGTAAAGTGATTCAGAGGACCAAAACATCCTTGTATATGTTTCTAAGAAGATAAAAAGTAACTATGCACCAATCACGGACAAAAGTAACTTTATAATGAACCGCCCTAACACCACCATCCCAAGTGATGAGAAATCCACCAGACCTGTAGTTAAATTGATAGTAGCTTGAAAGTATCTCTTTTTATAAGCAACTGATTGAAACAACCATTCTTTACATCTCCTAAAGTTTAAGCTCAATGATCCCTCTGGAGAATATGATCCAAGTACATTGATGGAGCAAAATACTTAGCTCAAATGCTTGTACATTAATTAATCTGTGACTATGTACTAAAGTTGACTTGAAAAACCAGATTCATATTTGGTCAAGTGCAGGGGAATTAGAACTTGCACCAATGAGGCTGACTACCACAACACTTTCTTATGGGGTGGAAAAGACTACGACACAACCATCTCATGAAATGATCCTCGAGATGGCATAGGTAACTTGACGCGATAATAGGTTAGATCATGGCAGCACCAAATGACAACAAAGGGAAACAGGAGTACACAATAAAACATTGATTATTGATCTGTTCTCATGTTTTCTTTTTTTGGTGCATGATTGTATTATGCATGAACAAATCTTGAATAGGATTGTTATATTCACAATCCCTGTAACAATATCTGCTATATCTTGTGTATAGGGTAGCCTTCAAAATTTACACATATTGAAGGTACTAAGATCAGCTTATGCTCTTAATGCCAGTCCATTCTATGTTGTATATTTTCAATGTTGTTACATGGTGCTTCCAAGATTGCATTCATTATCATGGTGAAGTTTCGCGAGTCATCTAGAACAACTATTGCATAAGGTGTTTGTGTTAGTTAGCCTTCTCCATTCCATAAAACAATCAACCAAATGACTAGAGGAATTGAAGAGTTAATTAACTTTACCCAACAAATTTACAGAGAAGCAATAATGTACACTCCGTATTCGTTTGCCCAATTAACCTTCATCACAGATATTAGTCTACTTACATCAACTGTTCTACTAATAATCAGAGTCGAGCTAACTAACGTAATCGTCTCCGTACTACCATAACAAAACAATTGTCAGTATTACCATTATAAAATGTACCTATCATCAAATTCGACATGATCTGATTCAACGTCAAATGGTGAAGATCATCCTCATAAGCTGCACCTGCCTCTGCTTGCCCCGCCAACACAGCAATGTAAGTGAAAAAAGCAACTGATGCACAAGTATTAGGCCCAAATCCAAATTCCCCATAAGAAATATTAACAGAAAGCATAAATAACACATTCAATACCCGAAAATTTCTAGGTCTACCAAAGTAATGCATCATTGGAGGGTAAAACGTAGTTGCTACCACCATACAAGCAGTCACATTTATGTCGTCAAATAATTTGTGGCTAAACAGTGGCGCTACGAATACTGCTACTAATGGTGCTAGGATATCAGAATGACGGCGTTTTCGTCTAGGATTTTCAAGGTGGAAGAAATGATAAAGACGAGAGATATAAGGGGAGTAACGGTGGAGAAGTCCTGAAAGAAGGTCAGCTAACAGAATGGAAGCGGAAGTAGAGATAAGCCATGTTAAGTAGCCATGAACACTGGCGATTACTATAATGAAGAAAAATAGGGCAAGTTTAGCTAAAAATTTGAGTTGCTGAATATTCATTTCTTATTTTAGGTAAAATTGGAAAAAGCTTCTTCCTATTTTGTCAATCTCCGATCACCGTACCTTTTTCTTCAACAATAACACCATTTCTCCGGTGAGCTATCTCCACAGTTCCGATTTGGAGAAGACGAAGAACAAAGAGGTGAGTAACAAGGATTTTGTGGGTACCAATGGTAGGGCCTTATTGCCGACTGGACATGACCTCTGGTATTTATTGCTGTGAACGCACTATTTTTATTTTTTTAATTTCTTTGTTCGCAAGTGTTTTACCCGTAGATTTGTTAGTGCAAATTTAAATTTAATTGAATTTCAACATGGATATTAAATACAAATGAAAAATATATAAAAATGATTAAAAGCTACTCCCCTTTTATGTTTCTTATCCTGGATATTAAATACAAATGAAAAATATATAAAAATGATTAAAAGCTACTCCCCTTTTATGTTTCTTATCCATTGTATTAGAAAGGGAAAATAATCAAAATTACCCCTCAACTTTGTTTTATTGATTGATTTTATCCCTACTGTTAAAAGCAAGTTATTTTTATCCCTGCCGTTAATAAACTTAACAAATATACCCCTCCTTGGATGAAAAGCCTCAAATCAATTAAAATTACCTGATTTTACTTAAATTACCTAATTTTAACTCGATCCGACCCACTTAATAATATAACTCATTTCTTTTACCCAAATCAACTTTGGCTTCCCACCAAAGCCACCACCCTCTCCGAGATCTCCTTCACCACCACTGCGATACCACCACCTCTCCACACCCTCCTGAAAATCTATAAAATTATTCTCCATAAACATCGAAAATCCTCAAAAGTAATTAATAATCTCAGTCTAATCGGCGAAATGGCAAAAAGGAGATGCAATTTGAAAGTGCTTCCCGGAGTCAACTGCACAAATCTGATATTGAAATCACTGGCACTCCATGCACTGATGTAACTTAGTGTATTTGGTCCATCTCTAGAGTAGTTTTCCAAAAAGTCAATGTACAACTTCTATCAACAATCACTTCTATATAAATGCCATTTGCTAATGCAGTACTTGAATAAATTTCTTTTGCATATAAGTGATGAAGATATTTGATAATGTACAACTTCTATCAATGTACAACTTCTATATAAATTCCTTTTGTTTGCAGTATTTGAATAATTTTATAGATTTTCAGGAGGGTGGGAGAGATGGTGGTATTGGCGGTGGTGGTGGTGAAGGAGATCTTGGAGAGGGTGGTGGCTTTGATAGTGGTGGTAGGAAAATAAAGTTGATTTGGGTAAAAGAAATGAGTTATATTATTAAGTGGGTCGGGTCGGATTAAAATTGGATAATTTAAGTAAAATCGGGTAATTTTAATTAATTTGGGGCTTTTCATCCAAGGAGGGGTATATTTGCTAAGTTTATTGACGGCATGAGTAAAAATAACTTGCTTTTAACGGCAGGGGTAAAATCAATCAATAAAACAAAGTTGAGGGGTAATTTTGACCCTTTTTCCTATTAAAAATATACTCTTTAATATTTTATACTTAATATTAATTACTTAATTTTCAAATTATATTCCTAAGATCTAAGATTAATCATTAATTAATATTGGGAAAAAGCTTCGTCATATTTTTGGGATATTGGTGCCCATATAGTCCAAAAACTAGAGTATATATGTCTTTCACTCTAACGGAAGACTAAATAGGGACACGGGCACAATCTTATCTATCGATCCGACGTCGGGTCGGTGGATAAGATTATGACAAGTATATGTCAGTTAGTATAAAGGGTATATAATGCTCTAGTTTTTGAACGGCAGGGGCACCAATGTCCCAAAAATATGACGGAGGGTCCCATTAATATTTTTTAACGGCATGTATAGTTCAAAATGAATAAATAAAAATAAATGGAGTAATAAGTATTTTGACCTAAAATATCTAAAATAAGTCAATTTAAACCAGCTCTTAGACATGATAATCCTTATTGGATTAAGGCTAATACCCTCACCCATGTTAGCAATATCTACTTTTTGGGTGCTCATTTTGCATTTTTTTTATTTTCTGATTAGGAAATTTAATTTGGAATTTTAAGCGAAAATGAGTTTTTTGTGTCATTTATAAATTAAATAGAAGAAAATGATTTTTTTTTTATATTTTTTATGTATAAAATTAAAAATCTCTCGTAAAAATGACAAAATTTAATAAAAAAATTTATAAATAGCCTACGAAATCAATTCTCCAAAATTTTAGTGCTTAGATGGATAAGAGGAGATCTTTGATATAGCTATGTGTTGAAAGATCTTTTATTCTCCCCTCGAGATAGAGTAAGATTTGAGTACACTTTATTCCCAAACTTCACGTATAAAATCACAGCTACCTAAGTAGTTGAAGAAGAAACAAAACTTTATCCTTGTAGCAGTAAATTCACAAAATTATTTGGTCACATTAAAATTATTGAACCTTGCCTGGGAACAAAGTCATAAAAATACTGAAGAACAAGATTTAAATAACATCTGTTGAAGAGAATTTGATGTTTATTTCACATCATCATAGTAGCATTTTTGCAGGTACAAAGCAATGAAATACTGCTATTTTTACATAAGATAAAGAGTATTAAAATACTGAAAATCCTGAAACCATAAGACTTGCAAATTCTAACAGTAACAATATCTACACATGGACTAATCAAGAATCAGTCTCAATGTGCTTCTTTTGTTATAACCGTAGTATCTAGGCCAGCTTGTGCAGACCTCGACTATTCCTCCAGAACCTGCTACCTCCCACTAGCACAATCTCGATGCGCACTTGAACCAATGACTATACTATTGCTTTACATTTGCAAACCAATACCAACTTGACAGTAACCAACATAATATGTACAGAATCTTGGGCCATTGCAATTCATATGAGCCTCAAATGGAAAGGTGTGTTGCATATCTGTACAACTTCACCTCCATCAAAGCCAACTTTTGATATGTAATGGATCTTCAAATATATATCTTCAGACAACTAACTGAAACCACTTTATTTGTGTATCCTCAGTGTCATCAACTGCAAATAACCTCAACTGAGAGTTTCTTCATAACATGTGGACATGGATCGCCTCCAAAGATCTCTGGTGTTACAGGTACTGAGCACGAGTTTTGCCCGATGCAATACTGGAAAAAAGAGAGAGTTGTTCAATCAGGTCTGTACAGAAGATAGCTACTTCAAGAATGAAAAGAAACAGGTTCTTCTAACAAAGAGTAAAGATTTGTAAATACCCTTTCAAAAGCATCATATGAGTGGAAGGCGTGGCAGCTTCCTTCCCGGAAGCTTCCGCAGACCCCCTGTGGTGTTCCAAAGCTTGCAAATTTGATTGAGGTAATCTTCTGACCAGAAGCACACGAGAGGTGAGCTTTAGGCCTCAGTGGTTTGTCAACTTTACCAGATGCTTGCATTTGCCAATTCACTAACTGTGGTTGCCATTCGTTTATATCTGCACAAACACTTGCAACTTCTCTTTTTACCAAAGAGATTCCATGAGGCTCTCCTCCCGATTCCTCAAATAGAACTAGCAAATTTCCAGTAGGATACAGCCAAGAACGGGGAACATGATACCTGAATTATATAATTCCCAGTTAAGTTAAGTTAGAGCTTCTTGTTACATCGAAGGAAAATGCACAAGGTTTACCATTACTTACATTCGTTGCGAAGCCTCTCCACAGTTACTTAGGCATTTTTTCTCATTAAACCAGCCTGCATAGTTACAGGCACCGCAGTTACCAGATGCTTTATATCCAGGCCAGTAGCGTCCGAGGCTTTGACCATTTATCCACACTTGTCCTTTGCCCATGGTATTCAAGTCTAAAGCCAAAGGATCATTTCCAGCTGGAGCATTGAAAGTGCTCTGTATAGATAACACAAAAATTTAAGTATGCCTTCCTAGCAGAGGGATGACTGAATGTCAAAAATGTACAACTAAGTTGGTACAGAAGAAGGTTTAAGTATGAGGTATGCACCTTGTACCATGTGAGTGGCTGTCTCTGAGCCACCAAAGAGCCCTCGACCCATTCAACGGACGAGCTTCCACTGAGTGAATGAAGGCTCAAGGCCTCTCCTTTCAGACCAACCTGATAAAAATGTGGAAGTTTAGATAACCATGCAATGGAGCATCCGGCTTATTGTTTTGGAACATTTTATACACACTAACCTTGTAAGACCATTTCTGCCATGTTAAATCTCTTTTCCCCTCGTCAAGACCACTGAGTGAAACTGGACCAAGAACACCAGCATTCCATGTCTCAAAATGTGGGCCAATATTCTGCAGTTGAGCACATGAGGAAGGAGGCCAAGTAAGCACATGTTCGACTAATATGCATATATAATAAAGTAAGAGGGCGACAGTGAGAGAGAACACACCGGAAGGCCAACAGCAATGCTCAGCAGAGAAATCTTGTTAACACCTGCTCTCAGATTTACAGCTTTACTGAAACTTAGTTTTGGTTTTTCTAAACTTCCATATGCAGTTCCTGCAAGAAATTTGAACAAAGAGATGTAAATACAAAAACCGCCACAATGCGACAGGGTGATAGGGCCTTTAGTTTTTTTTATTACACAAACTGTATACTTATTGTATTTGCTTGATGAGACCAAATAGACCTCAGCTTTTGATTTAATAAACTTTACAGCAAACAGATGAACTGAAAATGGTCCACCACTTTTTCCTTTTAACATATAAGCAGTAGTATAACGCGCACAAGTAATGATTCAAATTGTAAATCACGTCAATTACAATTAATTATGCCACATACCTGCTAATTGACCATTCACAAAAACATGCAATGCATGGCCAGCTGACATGATCGTAAGCCAAGGCCATTTTCCGCCTCTCAAAAACTTTTCTCTTGAATCAATCTTGACACTGAGGACAGAAAAACAATCATAAACATGTGGCTGATCCAACATAATTCAAGTGTGTGTTTTTCTTAATTCAATATGTGAAGAGGAGTGAGACGCTACATAGGCACTTACTCAGTTGAATACCACAAATAATCAGACACGTCTCTTGTTGTATTTATCTGTTCCAATAACCCAACAACTGTAAAACTACTGTCTTCATAAGATGCTGTCTCTTCATTGAATGACTGCCAGGGCATTCCTCTGCTGACTGGAGTCATCTTCATCTGAGCACTTTGAGCACCAATCTTCACATGGAAACAATAACGTTATCAGTTAGTTAGGAGGCAACAGGTCATGAATGATTCTCTAAACAGCATAAACTATTTCAGGGAGAAAGTATAGCCTTTCTTCTTACCCGTGCTGTATTAAATACAGTGTTCTTGCAGTCGGGAAGAATGCTGATTGACCATGGTGGCAAGTTGTAATGCCTGTTTGCGAATGACACGGTAGCAAAAGAGTGTTGGTCATAGTTTGCAAGGAATGCAGCACAAGAGCCAGACTTCGACCTAAAAACATGGGCCTGTATAAGAAATGAAGCTTCAGTTACTCTCATTGCGAACGTTGTAATGGTGACCAGTTCAAGAAACATTCAGTTAAATCTCACCTCCTGCTGGTGTCCAAGTGCTGTCACGGCTGGATCTCCAGAGACTAAAGCTGGTTCACAAAGCTTTATTGCTCTATGCAGATCTTTCAAGTGACCCCATTTAGGTTGTCGCAATAATCCTGTAGACCAAATGGAAAATGTTAAATTGGGCTAAACAATACATTTCTTAAGATGCAGATGGTCTCTTCTGAGTTTTCTTCCTAGTTCTAAATCATGGACTCGATACTCAAGAAATCTCATTCATAAGAAGTTAAAATTAACAGCTATTTGACTAACTGAAGAAACTCAATCTAAACAAGAGTACAAAGAAAAGGTGCATACCATATTCATCAAGAGGTGCATCATAGTCATAACTAGTAGCAATAAATGGACCACCAGCAGTCCGTCCAAAGTTTGTTCCTCCATGATACTGCAGAAAAAAGGGAATATAAAATCATAAACAACATAATTTTCTTGGCATCAGAAGAAACACTAACACTCTTGAGTATCAGAGATGATACACATACCATGTAATAATTGATGAAGGAACCTCCTTTCTGTATAAACTTTGCAACAGCAAATGCCAAGTCCTCAGCAGGACGGTACGGAACTGGATTTCCAAAACCAGTAAACCTGCCGGAAAAAAATTATGACAGAAATTTATCCCCATATGTACTCTACCAGAAACATAAAACTAGAAATTTTATTTATTTAATGCATTTGCAAGATATATGTACTTACCATGCAGTCCAAGCTTCAGTCCATATCTTTGGTTTATAAGCCTTGTTTGGAGAAAAGTAGTCACAGTAGAAGCCATTGCAAGCATTTATCTGACAGGGGAAAAAGGCATATCAAAGTAGGATACTGAAGGAAAAGGATAAGGTAAAAAAAGAAAAAAAATTATCACCTAGATATTTTAACAATATTGACAAAGTAGAGAATTCAGATACAAGAATCTCAATGTACTGAGCAAGATTACACATATTAAGACTACTACGGTTCTGACTCCAAAGAGTGAACACTCCCACCTCTAACTTTTCACGTAGCATGTTTAAGACCATAAGATTCAAAAGCCTTCTTTACTTTCTTAAACTTTGTGTCAAGTCAAAACCAGACAAACAAATTGAAACAGAGGGAGTAATACATTATTTTGCATAAGACTACAAGGAGAAATATGGGAGAGGTACATTACAAGAGTCAAAGACCATTGAATGCTTGATGAAGAGAAAAGGAATACAGAAAGTAGTTGGAAACAAAAGCAACCCATGTGCAGAGTAAGTCTTGCAATTCTGGACCATCAAGGGGACAACCATTGGCACTTAAGAACCCCACTAGGAACAGGAAACATAGAATGAAAGAAATCAACAAATATAACAACAACATCAACGACCCCTCAATCCCAAGCAAGTTGGGGTCTACTCTATGAACTCTCACAGAACATTTTGCTCCATTTAAACTCATTCCAGACCAATATTATACAAAATAAAACTAAAAAGAGATATAACAAAGATGAGAGAAAAATACTGAACTGTAACAAGGTCAACACTTACAATAGGATCAGGAGCATCGTCTTGCTTGCACATAACCCATGGGACACCAGTGTCAAGACCCACAGCCATTTTGGCGGCCCACTGTGCGTAAGATTTTCCGGGTGCTCCCAGTTCCCATTCCATGGGTCCATATTCATTCTCAATCTGTCAAAAGTTTCAAAATAAAGAAAATCATCAGCCCCCCTTATGTTTTGGAAAATCATAACTTCTTTGCAACCAACAATAAATGCAGCAAGATTACTGAAATGACCACTTCTGAACAACCTGAGATAGAATTATTGGCCCCCCTTGAGTTTCATACAAACGTTCCGCTTTCATCATATTGACAATCTTGGTAGTGAATTTTTGCATTGCAGCCTAAGGTACAATATTTTGACATGAAAGAGTATACAGTAAACAAAAATTAGAAACCAATCACATCAAAAATAGAAACTTTTTGAGAAACGTCAAAGATTAAAAAATTTCATATTCTCTAACCTTGAAAGGTCCATTATCTGTTCTGAAACTGATACCTGGAACATATTTGAGCCAAACAGGAAAACCCCTGAAATCAAAACAGATAAAGTAAGCAAGAAAATCCATTATTATTCTTTTTGCATATAAAACAGTAATTTTGATGAATACCCAAAATTCCATTCAGCACAAGCATAAGGTCCAACTCTAAGATGGACATACAGTCCTGCTTGATGCACCAGCTTAATAAACTTCACTAAATCATATCTCCCTTCAAAATAATACTGAGAAAAAAAAATAAACTCAATATCAAGAACTGATGAAAAATACCAAAAAAAAATAAATTAACTATAAGTCTAATTTAACTCACTTTCCCTTGTTGAGGCTCATGACCATTCCAGAAAACATAAGTCTGAATCACATCCACACCTCCTTCTTTAGCCTTTTGAATAATACCTGGCCACATCTGTATAACCCCAAAAGAAAGAAAAAAATCAAGAATCCATTTTTCAACTTTTAACACTTATTAACACACCCATTCATGCAAAAACAGAAAAAAAAGTAATCTTTTCAACAAAACATGGAACATAAATAACTAAACTTTTGAACTACATTTCACATAACTATACCTCAGGAGTGCTTCTTGGGTAATGAACAGAACCAGAAATAAGTATTCTTCTTTGTCCATTTACAATAATAGCCCTATGGTCATATGAAACAGAAGCTGTTCCAGAAAAAACCCATGAACCCAACAACACAAACAGCACATTCAACATTAGTATAAGCTTACAATCCATGTTGTAAAATTATCTCCTTTTTTATCAAGATTGTGCCTTTTTTAGGCAAAATGAAATTTTTTTTGCCCCCTTAAACTTTATTTTTCTTCTTTTTCAAAATGCCAAAAATAATGAATTTTAGCTATAGTAAATGAGAGTGAGTAATAAATGAAGAATTGGGAGTTGCAAAATATTGATACTTTGCAGCTGCTTTTAAATACACAAGAATATGGATTGTTTGAAAATGAATGTGGGGTCCATTCTTGAACTTTGGACCCACAAAATGGGACCCATATACGCGGGGAGCATCATCCAACAAATTAATTTTTCAGTTTTTTCAAAAAAAAAAATTAATTAGAGAATTAAAGGCCTGTTTGGCTGTTGTTAGAAAAGTGATTTTTTTTACTTTAAAGCTGATGTACAAAGATTCTTTACGGTCGGTTCCTGTTTTTAGGCAATAAGCGTTATGTTTGTTTCTGGTTTGGTGAATTCTCAAAACGATTAATAGCGCGTGAAGTGTATTCGCGAGGTTTTACACATATAATTGGTGAGTGTATTTCACGTTATAGGATAGAGCGTGGAGTAGAATCTGTCTTGGTAATTACGTCTGTAATTGTGATTAGATTTTCTAATGAATCACTTTTTGACTCTCTTGTTTTGTCTGCGCAACCTCACGATGAGGTTTACCATTGTCCTATTTATCGATTGTTCGAATTTTTAAAAAATATTGTGACACTCATGTTAGATTTGTACTATTTTTATAAAATTTGTCATTCACTTATCGACCTTTAAAAGAATTGGAGCAATTATAATAATTTAGCATCAATCATGGACAAAGTGAGTTTCACAAAATTTAATAGTTTTGATTCAAAATGATGTATTTAAATTTAAAAAATTATTTAATATTCTCTTTAGTTTGTATTAAGTAAATTGTTGGGTATAGCATTTTTAAAATATATATATATATATATTATGATATAAATAAAATGCTATTTTTTACTATTGCTATTTTTTTTATTATTCGTAAACTATTCTTTTAAAAAATCTAAAGTAGTTAAGAACCTCGTTAAATGAAAGGTAATTTTTTTTAAAAAAAAAAAATCTCTACAATTCTCTTAAATTTTGAACAATATACTTATTTTAAACTATAAAAGATCTTAATAATTTACTTAATATGAACTAAAGGAAATATATATAAAATAATTTATCAAAAATCATAAACTCAAGCATCATACTTTTAAGTAGTTATGTCTGTAATGTAAATGGTGCCAATATATGGTAAAGCATTGAATAGCCTTTAAGATTCCCATGAATATATGGTCCATGTTTTAAGCTAAATTATATAGCATGAATTTATTGTGATGAAAAATGTGAAAAAAGAATTCCACTATATAAAGTACACTTCTATTAATTTTTAATAATTTATATCGATCTCTAAATGCATTTATTATAATATGGTAGATTTGTTATCTGATCAAACTCCTATATTCCAACTTCAAATTTATGGATAATGAAATTATTCCCTTGTAAAAGATCTAATATGTACTTCTCGATATTTTTAAAAAGTTCAAATAACGTATGATCACATTATATTTTATACGGAATCAAATCTCAACCGTAATATAACTTAAATTTTTTTTATATTTTGGATACACAAATATTATTAATCTAGCAAATATTATACATTATCAGACCTAGCTAAAACATAAATGTTCTCTTCCTTTGCCGTTACAACTGAACATTTGGACTCGAATTCTATGTATAGTATAACTCTTTTTATAAATTTATATTTACTGTCAAAAAATAAGTATCAAATATGGTTATAGTTTATACCGTTAACTTAAAATTCAAATCTTTCATCCGTTTTTTTATTTTATTTTTTATTTGTTTTATATAATGATTTTTCCTTATGTGATAATACTTAGAGGCAGAGCTAGAGTGCGATTTATCGTTTATAGGAATTCAATAATTTTTGCATAAATAGTGACGAGGCAAGAATTTTTACTATTAAGATTCAAAATATAAAAAATAAGCATACGAAGAAGTCAAAGAAAGTTCAACATCTTCAATATATATATAGTAATAAAAATAAATAAACCATGTATAAACAACATAATATTTCATCGAAGAAGGTTCAAGCAATCTCCTTTGCTCTACCTAGCTCAACCCCTATGCATAGACCATGTATAAATAAATATTTGTCTATGTAAATTAACTTGAAATTGTCGTAGAAAGTTATAAAGTTAATACTCGATCGAATTGTGCATGTTGAATGTTTGCGTGTGAAGGTAATCAAAAAGAAAATGCGAAATCTTTCACTTTCAGTAATCAAAAAAGAAATAATTATTTGTTAGTTTACTTGCCGGGAAGAGAAAGGAAAAGAAAAAGAAAAAGAAGTAACTAAAGGAAAATCAAACAAATTAAAATTAGTTTTCCTTTCTGTTTTTCTGTTAAAAAAGTCTTTATTTATTTTCCTATAAACAAAGCAATATGTTGCATGCACTTCTCCACTACTCACCTCTATGCATCATTGCACACACCAAACACCATTCATTTTTTCCCCTTTAAATATTCCTTTTTTTGTTTTTTAACTTTCCCGTCTTTTAAAAAAATAATCTTTATCTTTGTATTATCAGTGACAGAGCTAGAATTTTCATACAAAATAGTTGAAGGAAAATTCATCATCTATCACGTATACATAAAAGTAATTTCAATCACATATAAATAATATTTTTTTTATCAAAGAAGATTTGGACGAAGCCCCTGACTAGCCCCAAGTTGGCTCTGCCCTCGTAGTACTATTAAGTACAGTGGAAGCTTATGTTAACAAAATCATGTGAAAATATCAATTTCTTCAATTATCTTATGATTTAAAGCACGCTTGATAAATCAATGAGGTGACAATTCTTTTTTTCCTTTCCTTGTTACTATTTGATGTGTGTCAAATCAATAAATATATTACTTGTTTGATTTAAGGTACATTCTTATTATTTCATCGTGATTTTAGTTAGATAAAAATCAAAGAAAAAGTTAAATATCGTCAAATCAATAAATATATTACGTGTGTAATTCTTTTATGTACATTTTTATCATCTTATCGTGATTTTAGTAAAATAAAAATCAAAGAAAAACTCATGTATCATCAAATCAATAAATATATTATGTGTATATATAATTCTCTTATGTACATTCATCATCTTACCGTGATTTTACTAAATATAAATATA
>JAJOOO010003884.1:0-26082 GCA_029582685.1 Solanum piurae | reverse complement strand
CATTCCGGAGGACTCAATTATTTTGTGTACTTAGTTTTGTTCTATTAGGATGTTGCGGGGTCTGTCCCAACATCCATCTCAGTACTTTAGAGGCTTCACAGACAGTTAGTCAGTTAGTTTTGAGTCTCTCATCTATGTATATATGTAAATATTCTATTTTGGGACTCGAGTTGCCTTTTTGGCCAGATTTTATGAGTTAAGTTGTTTTATAACCTTGCATTGCATTGAGTTATTCTGTTGAGTTAGGTTTCCGCTGAGTTAACAAAGTCAGGCCAAGGGTTCGCTTGGGGCCAGCAATGGTCTCCGAGTGCCGGTCCCGCCCAGGGTGTAGGCTCGGGGCGTGACACATTCCCATTGTACTACTGTGGTACCCAGGGGCGTACCTAGAGGTTGCCAAGGGGGTTCACCAAAAATTACATTGTATATTTAAGGTATTTTTAAGAATCTTTATGTCTATATATTGATTTTTGAACCTCCTGAATGTAAGATTAGAGGTTGGCTTAGTGGTTGAGGGGTTCAAAACTCACCTTGAGGTTCCAAGATCAAATCTTAGGCACTACTTTTTTTTTTCCAAACCCCCTTAATGAAAATCTTGTATCCGCCACTGATGGTACCTATTCCAGATGTTAGTGTACCAGCATGAAAAATACACAACCATCACATACCTTGAATCAAGCCTTGAAAACTCTAAAGAACTTGAGTTTTCCCTTCATTAAGAATTCCACCATTAATTCTAGTTCAAACCCTTCACGAAGAGTAACACCCCATATTTCAAGGCTTAAGAATCAAAATATAAGTTAGGGAAGTAATTGACTTACCTATACCAAAGAACTTGGTGGAAAATGGAAGGGAAGATGCCCTAAATCGTCCTTCCTTTTTCCAAGAACAAAGTTATAGAAAATAAGAGGTTTTGACACTTTTTCTGCACAAAAACCTGACTAAACCCATAATATTGACCCGACTCGCTATAGCGTTGTCGCCATACAAGCCCACCTACTATAGAGGGAATTAAGTCATCCCTCTTTAGCAATATGAAACCTGCTATAGTGGCTTGCACGGAGACAAAGACTCGTAAATCCTCTCCAAAGTCCATATTTAGCAACACACCTTCGAACCTTAATGTTCTATGTTAATACTTTCACGCCAAGTTCGATTCCAAGAGTTTTTCCCACCCAAATTTGATTCTGAAAAGCCCTATAGATTCTTTAATGTCTTAACTAATAGGAATCACAATCCAAGCTTAGAAATACCACACAATCCATTCCACAATCGTCCTAGATCTTACCTTGCTCAGATTCTGTCTAAGACTAGCCTAGCCTAAACTTTTTAAGTCACTACTCAAAAAGCTTTTTGACCCAATTATTCCACCATTGGTCTGCCCATAACAATTGGGAAGGGTCGTTACAATAGATATCAATTTACTCATCACTCGTCTCGAGTAATCAAATAAGAAAAATTAGGTTAAGTCAGAAAAAGTGTAGTACATGGATCCTCAAAAAAGTGAGAGTACTTGTCTAACATGTCCCTCTCAATTTCTCAAGTAGCCTCTTCAACCGAACGATATTTCCAATGAACATGTACTGATTTGATCTCTTTTTTTCTCAACCTTTAGACATCTCGATCAAGAATAACAATTGTTCCTCCTCATACTGCAAATTATTGTCTAATACTATTGAGTCTCACTTGATAATATAATCTCCATCCTTATGGTACTTCTCCAATATAACACATGAAAAACTGAATGAACTCCAAACAATTTGTGTAGCAAGTGATAACCAGTAAGCCATTGGCTCCATGCTATCGAGAATCTAAAACATATCAATGTAACGAGGGATAAGCTTACCCTTCTTGCCAAAGATAATCACCCCTTTCATTGGTTACACCTTCAACATAACTTGTTCACTAACCTAAAAGTTTATATCTCTTACTTTACATTATGCATACTTTTTCTATCTACTTTGAGTTGCCAACAACTTGGTTTGGATATTTCTTACCTTCTCTTGAGCCTTCCTTACTAGATAAACACCCAAAGTCTTCACATCTTTACCTCAAACGACTCTATAGGCGATTTGCATCTCCTCCCATAGAGTGCCTCGAATGGTGTTATATCGATGCTGGAGTGATAGTTATTATTATAGGAGAACTCACACAAATGTAAGAATTGATCTTAATAACCTCCAAAATCAATCACATATACTCTCAACGTATCCTCTAGAACCTGGATCGTTCCCTCCGACTAATCATCCATCTAATGATGGAAGGTTGTGCTAAAAGTTAGTTGAGTGCCCATGGCTTTATGCAACTTACCCTAGAACTTAGAGGTAAGATGAGTGTCTATGTCCGTAATGATAGAAAAGGGCACTGATGAGTCCGAGCTTTGGACTCATTTAGGGCTTTGTTTATATAGATTTAGTGTCCTCATATGCTTATTTTGTGCCAATAACTGATGTTAAATCCTTGATTTTCAGGAATATGGATTGAGGAACAAAGCAAGGATACTAACATGCAAAAAGGAACAAAATAGGTTGAAGAAATAAAGATGGGCGAGCCTGAGGATTGTCAAGAGCACTCGGCATGTCGCCGAGTGGCTTATCAAACCGCCTAAAGTTCCAGTGTGCCAAGACATGAAGGGAAGAATCAAGTTGGCGATGAAAATGAGCAGTCGGCAGATCGCCGAGTGATTCCGCGAAGCCAAGATAGATTGCCCAAAGTTACAGACGAGGATGCTAAATGCCAAGGCAGAAGGGTGATGGAAGAGACCAAAGGGCGTCTTGCCGAGTGGTTTGGCGAGCCCGACTTACTTCGCCGAATGAGCTTTTATAGCTTATTTTTGGCAACTATAAATACATTTTTGAACATTTAGTTTAGTATCAAAGACTCTTTAGAACAATTTTTATCAAGTTTTGAGACTACTGAGATAGTTGTTTCCTTAGCTTTGAAGGATTGAAAAAATTCACTTTTGAGAAATTGGAAGTAGGTCTTTGAGATTCATCAATTTGGACCATTGTAAAGACGAAATCACTCTTACCCAGTTGATGGATAATCAATTTGGTAACTATTTTTACCTTTGTATAATGTCTAGCTAAAACCCCAATTCTTGGGGTGTGATTATGTGATTATGGGCTGATTTAACTTATGAGTATTGCTAATTGTTAGTTTAAATGCTATTTAAAAGTGAGTTCAATCATAAATTGTGGTTTAAACTAAGAATTGTAGTTGCAAATGTTGTTCTATGCTTGTGTTCTTGGCTTACTCGAGAGAGAGGTTTTAGAACTAAGGTTTTTTATTGACGGTTTGTGGGTATTGGGTTGACCTGGGTTCAGCTCGAGAGAGTGAATCCTAAATCCAATCCCACATATTCAGTTCGAGAGAGTGAATGGATTAAGGTGTGGGCTGCTCTTATTTTTCATCCTTGTTGATGTTCGAGAGAAATCACTTGATTCGGGGTAAATTGTTCGAGAGAAAATTTACCTCCACTATAGCCTAGCCTACTCATTAATATCTAGCTATTTACTAATAGTTGCAATTACCCATATGTCTATATTGCCTATAATCGATCACATCCCAAGAATCCGTCTCATTATTGTTAATTCTTATTGTTTATGACTGTTGTTTGTAGTTGATAATCAAAACCAAAACCCCCATTTGACATTCGTGTCACCCCTTGATTTGAATGATGTCTTTATTCGATAATTTTTATTCCTATGACTGATTTGATCGCATTTATACTTTCCAATTGAATCTAAAACACGTACCGCTCCCGGTGGGATTCGACCCCAACTCATTTAGTTAGGTTTTTATACTGATTTACGATCGTTGAATACCTAGAATTGGATGAGGTGTGCTTAAAACGTTAAATCAGGCACCCTGTGCAGCCTCACTATCTCTTTAACATAGATTGTTGTCAATTGTTGAAAGTTATAATCTACCTTAATTAGAATAAAATGAGTTGATTAAGTCACCATGTCCACAAAAACCTACATGGAATTATACTTCCCCAAAGTTTAAGGAGTCCCACCACAGTAACCTAGATGGAATCTCTTTGTTGGATTTTATATTGCGTACAATCTTCAACACATTGAATTTTACATATGTAGTTAAACGGTATCAGGCCCCAAAATTCTTAAGTCTTCTCTTCTTTAAAGTGAGATTTTTGGTCCATTTGAGGTCCAAATTTTTTTTGTCTTTGTCCAATTTGGGGCATGTGATCCTCACCTTGAGAAAAATATAATGGCGGAGTTAGTTTTCTATTTTGTCGATGGGCTCTAAGGGTTTCATTTTTTACTCAATTGTTTTATTCAAACTTTGTGTCAGTGATATAAGAATCGTTAGTCTTGTATTAATGTGTAGATTCTATTTTTATTAGTGTGACAGGGATTCAAATCTCTTCAAAAAGGAAAAGCTTCTAAGTGAAGGTTTGTGATTACGGTTTGCTTTTAAAGTAGGATATGGCTTTGTTTTTTAGACTTAGCTTAATTAGATTTTGTATATTATGAGTTTCATGATCGTTAGGGAGGATTTTAAGATGGATTTAGGCTTGCATGATCAATATTTACAAATTAGCCATTTTCAGGACTTTAAAATTTTACTTTATCCTTAAGCCTTAGTTTTGGTTGTTTCTCGCCTTGAGACTAGATTATAGAAACCTTAGAATGCTTAAAAGTAAACTTAATGATATAAGTAGTTGATTTATTGATTAGTATTTTTATGTTCTCTTCTTTTGATGGTTATGTTATCTCTTGTGTTGAGATTTAAGGGCCTGAGGCCTTGGGTTTGAACCAGTAGGAGTTTCAGGTTAGTACAGTTGTATAATGATGGTGTTTTACCCTATTTTATGTAATTTTTTTGTGTATTTATTTGTATACTTGTGATTGGCACACATTTATGTATATAGCACTCACGTTTGACCATAGCAAGAGGTGGAGGCAAAAGAAAATATTGATTTTTGATTTTTAAAACTAATTTGTCTTGGTTTTAGTGGATTTGGAATCTAAGGGAGTATACTACTTGTTTATTGATGGGAAATTAGTTTTATGAAAGAATGTACCATTTTTCGCGGATTTCAGCTTTTGAAGAGATTTTTTCCCTTAACCCTGGTTTGGTCTAGGCAGAGGCTCCGATATTACCCTCAAGGCCTATTCTATATTCTATTATGAGTGCATTTCGGACAACCCAAGGGATCATTTTAGGGTTTACTTTATGTTATGAGTCCGAGGAATCATTTGGATGGTCTGAGGGATCATTCCAGTTTTACTTATATTGCATCTATAGTTGAGCGACAGTAGATCTACGAAATTCACTTGGGGAGCCTACGAGGCGGTTAATGAGACAATTTTGGGAATTTTCACTTAATGCAACTGTCACATATGCATTGCATCATTCCATATTATACAACCATTTTTTACATGCATATGTGATGTGTGATTTCCTTTATTATTATTATTATCTTCACCATCATTGTTGTGAGTATGCCTTTCTAGATAGTGTTCTCTCTATCATGCTTCTTATAGTATATAATATCTTTTTATATATCTCAGTTGACTTATAATGCCTACTGAGTATCCTGTATTTTGATATTCATACTATATATCTATATCTTTTTTCTAATGCACTGCCTAGTATAAGTTATCCTCGTTGATCTACTATCATTCGAGGTGGTTGTTGTTTGGATTGTGGTTAGCTCTTGGCATTTGGAGGTTTGCTGCTTTCCTTATGTATTTTATTTTCTATATTTTGTATCTATATTTTTAGATATGCATGCTTTGCATAGTTGTATTTTCATACTATTGGTGACACAAAGTCCTGAATTTGGTTCCTTTGTAAATTCATCTTTCGATATCTTTTGGGCCCATATATATGCTAGGGGCCATTTCTCATTCTGTTATTGCTTCTACTTTATTTTATTCTATTTTCATCTAACGTGTGTTATCTTGGTTTTGACTTGCCTACTTAGGATTTATGGTAGGTGTCATCGTGATTTGATTGATAGGTAGTTACGCGCCTCAACTGCGTGGAGTCACGGGTGTGCCACATAAGCCTAAAGGTGTACAAAATTACAAAAAAAATGAGTTCGAGGGGGGGGGGGGTAATATGACCTTAGTTTAGTTAAGGTGTGTCTCTGGAATTTCGGTCAAAGTCTAGGCGGTAGTTGTGTTTGTGACTACTTTTAAGGTAAGAAAATGTATTAGTAATGCTCATTTAACGTGTATTAATCAGCAAATAATTGACAATAATTAATCAAATCATATTAAGTGAAAATGATTTTTATTAGAAAATGTAATAATACGTATGCATAAATTATACAATAATTAAAGTTGCAATTACATAATGTATACATTAAAAAATACTATATGTATACACAAAAAATTATTCATAAAAATAGGCGTGTAAATTTTATTGATGTATACAGTAATTGTAGCATGTATACTTAAACTTTATAATGTATGCATAAGAATATTACCACCAATTGTAGGTATTACTATAATGAATACAAGAATGATATTAACATGATACATATATAAATTAAATTTTATTCATAAATTATACATGTGATTTTGTTAATGTATACGGTAACTGCACTATGTATACATTGGTTCGTATTCATTTGTGTATTCATTAATTTGTATTCACATAATTTTATTTGTATACTTTTATTCAAATTGAGATTGAAATTCATTGCTATATATTGGGTTGTATTCATCAAAATCAACATTCTAATTTTTTACGAGGATCTTACGAGAATCTTTCTTACCCATGAAATTGAGAACAAAAAATTCAAATACTATAACCTGAAGTTTTGCCAAAAAAAAAGTTTTAAAAACTTTAATTCCACAAATCACGAAATTTCAAAATTAATTGGGCAAGAAATGCTACATAATTATATATTAAAAGAAATTTTGGGAGGATCAATCGATAAACATACAGTTATATCTGATTGCATAGACAGAGTGAATTAAGGAGAATAAGAAAAAAATTAGAAGAGAAGCAAATATACATATGAAAAGGATTTTAGAAAGAAAACAAAAAAAAATGGTTGAATAACCTAAATTTTCGCAAAAACAAAATTGAAAAAACTTTAATTCCACAAATCATGAAATTCAACAATTAATTGGACAAGGGCCAGATTACATATAAAAGATGATTTTTAGAAGTATCCATGAATAAACATATTGTTATATCTGATTTTCATAAACAAATTGAATTAAAGAGAATAATTGAAAATTAGGAGAGAACCAAATATACGTATGAAAAGAATTCTAAAAAGAGACAAAAAAAGAAGAACTCTATATTAAAACGGTTGACAAATAAAAAGAGAGATAAAATAGGGATAATAAAACAATAAAAAAAAATATTTTCAAGAAAAAAAAAACAGCAATCAAATGTGTGTTTAGAGAAAAATAAGGAGAACAAAAATACATTTTTTAAGAAAAAGAAAAATAACTATTGAATGCCAAATAAATAAAACAAAGTCTTTTTCTTGCTAAAAAATTTAAAATGGGCTATTTATTGCTAATTTAGTTATAGGTTGTTATGTTGTGTCATTTTGTCTTCTTGATTGTACAAATCTAGAATTTGTATAATTCGGTTCTTGATTGTATAATTATGCTATTGAATGCCAAATAAATAAAACAAAGTCTTTTAGAATTTGTATATGCTTACCCTAGCTATTTGCATACAATTAATGAAAAATTACAATATTTGTATATTGACAAGCGAAATATGCAAATAGAGTTCTAAAAAAATCATAAATGTATAAACACAGAATTCATATATATTTACCCTGTTTGTATCTTCGCAAGAGAAATATAAATATACAAACGACAAGTTTCATAGCAAACAAAACTATAGTTATATATGGAGTGCAATTATCGAAACTACAATTATAGAGCCTTATTATGTCTATTATCTTTGCGATTTCTGAATTTTCTCCATTTAAAATTATCTTTCTCCTTAAAATTAGCAAAAGTATTTATTTATGACTATTCTTCTTTTCGTGTATTCAATTAAATATATTTGATCAAATATACGTTTGTACTATAACGCATACACAATTTATTTTCATAATTGTTTGTGTATCCACTTGCATAATATAAACTTAGTATTAGGCGTCCAAGATTATGCTTTATGAGTGAGATGTTCCAAACAAATCCTTAAAAAAATTAGTTGTGTGATTTATAATATCAGATTGATTATAAATTCATGAATCACCGTTGGCCTATAAGGAGAGGATTATGTTTCTTCTTCTACAATTTAAAGTAGTTGTGTGAAATTCTTTTTTGTTAGTGTCTCTCATTTAGCCAAGTGATTTTAGATTTTAGCTTTCATAAATCTTCTTTCATTTTAAGGATTGAATTATATTCATGGATGTGATTTTATTCAAGGTTTAAAAGAAAGGGATTTGCAAGATAACTTTTTGAGTTATGAATACCTTAAAGCCTTCTCAAATATATATATATTTTTTGTGGTAGATATTCCCAAAAGTATCCCTATTTCAGGTAGCGATGTCTAGTTCAAAAGATCAAATGAAATTTGTTAATGAGGGGATATCCTTCTAAATTTTATCAATAATTTTGATAAGTTTGGATGTGAGACCCACATATAGTTCCTAATCTAAGATACTCTCCTTTTTAAAGATACTTTCCTTGAACAAAGTAAGTAATAGAGGACAGTGGTCCGGGTGTGTTTTAAGAAGATGCAAGTCTTGAGTATCTAGAAAAGAGTTGATTCAATCATTATTAGGGGTGTCAAAAATGAGCCCAACTATATGTAATCCACCTAATTCACCCAGAATTTTAAGGGTTGTGCTCAAGACTATTTGAATTGGATTCAATCTCAACTCATTCAAGCCTTAACCCATTTTGAGAGAATCCTCAATTGAGCCCAATTTAATCTTCAATTTCAACTTGTTTTAAGACTATTTATTTGCATTGATGCAATGTATGTTCCTATATTGAATGTATGAATAACATATCTATTTTATATCTTTTAGGATTTATCTATCCATTTGTTACTTTTTTTTAAGAAAAAAATCTTAAATTGAAATTTAAATTGTGGTTATAAAACTTAAATAACAATATATTAAAATTATTGAGATTAAACGGGTCAAATTGGGAGGTCAAGACCCAATTCGTTTAAAAGCCCATTTGAACCCAAAGTAAACTTGGACAGGTCATGACCAACCTGATTTCTATTTCAACATATTTTAATATCTCCATTTTCAACTCACTCCACCCATTTGACACCCTTAATCATTATTAACAAGGAAACGATCAAGTCTTTCGAAAAATAAAGCTTTTTTATTTTTAAATCGTTGTATTTATGGGTTTAAATGAAATTAGATTTACATTGTCATGTACCTGAGATGCGAAAGTTACATTGTTTGGCATTTGTTCCCCGTGCTCTCCATAGGTCCTGACTGTCCCACAATTGGAAATAAAACTCAATTATCTATGCTAATCCATGTACTTGCAAGTGATGGTAGAGAGGATCTATGCCTTGGTTGTTCGGGAAGCCTGGTGAGAATACTGACACTGCCATAGAATTGTGTTGGTATAAGGGATTGCACATCGACGTCCCCCATGTTGGAATATGAAAGAAGGGTAACATTGGAATTTAGTAGTTCTCTAGTGGCAGAAGGGTTGTCCACATCCAGAGATGACTATTGTAGGTCTCTACGGCTATCACTATCGCCTCCGACACTATTTGTGCTAGTGCATATGAGTTTTGAATCACTAGCACCATTTCTTGATTTTCTATTAAGATATTCAAAGTTAGTGATTGTTCTTGGAGCCCCATTACGACCCAAGATGATGGGTTTGAATTGAAAGCTGGAAATGATGTCATGTAAATGGGGACTATTCCCGCAGATAGCCCATTCACTAGTATAAAGGGAATCGGTGCGAAGATGGAGTTTGTTTGGTTTTGATCCATGATGGATTGGGCGAGAAGAGGAAGAGTTTGTTGTTTTTGTCAATAATGTAAAAATATAGGTGTTTTGGTCTTTCTATTTAAAGAGGTAAGGCGATAAAGTTACGAATTGAAATAATTAGTCATGTAAATGGCGTAAATTCATGGGGTTGTTGACACCCAATTTTGACCCTCCCCGATAAGAATTAATCACCGAGCTTCCTAAATTCCATACGAATTGAAACAATTAGTTTTTATAAAGTTCAAAATATTTTTCAAGTTACTTTTAATTAACTTTATTATTTTTATAATTTTTAGACTATATATATATATATAATTAATACATTTTATGAATATTCGAAAATCGTCTCAAAAAGATTTTAATTTTAATTAAATAGTTGGTTAATTAGTTTAGTTATATAATAATTTACGTTCTTGAAATAATTAGTTTATAATTAAGTTAACTATTTTATTTCGTTAAGATTAAGAAGCTCGTTAATTAATCAATCTTAATTCATCATGTTTAGATTCTAGCCGGATTCACTAAATCAACTCAATTCGGTTATGCTTTAAGTTTTATATGGCCATAATTGTAATCTATTTAGCCATCTTGTTCTACCCAATTTTAAACCCAATTCCTCCAATCCAAATTATCCAATTTTAACAATAACAACAGCCCATTATCCATACTTGAACCCATTTCAATACCCATTAAAACCATAACAACAAATACCCATTCCCAGCCCATTCCATACGTCCCTACCCACCAATTTCCCATTCTAATCTCTAATTACAGCAGCCCACCCCAGCGAACCCATCCAATTTCCAGCAACAACAACCCAGCCCACCAGTTAACTCCCCGACCCGGCCCATTTTTCCACTCTTTATTCCAAAGAAACCCAGACGTGCATACAATTCCCAGAAGACCGATGAGACAGAGACGTCAAGATACACGGAAAACAGACGGCAAGTTCACGTTTGCTCGTGTGCAACAGCGGACAACTATTCCGTTGTCCTCTTCCTCCAACGCCCATCTCCATCGTACAATTGCAGCAGGAGAAAAGCAAGCACGCGTTTTCTCCCCTTTCTTTTTCGGAATAGGGCGAAATTTTTAGAAAAAGGATGTTTATCCCAAATGGTGCAAGAAATTGATGATTTTGAATTTCAAATGTACCCTACTCCTACACGATTTTTCATCCGTTTCCCCCCAATTTTTACCCTAGGGGTCATTCTATAAAGGTGACCCTTATTCACTGTTGAGGGGGGAATTTTTTTTTTGGAATAGAATACTCAACACAGCTTAGGCAAAAAGACATACTAAATACATTTCAAGGAGAACAGAGGAGAAACCTAGCTTCCGTGTTTGGGTTGGATATTCTGCCCAGACTTCTTGATTACTATCCGCGTTAGAGTTTTCGTGGTGAAGGTTGTCATCCTCACTCGTCTTGCCCCAGCTGGCTGCACTTAAGAAGGTAAACCCCGTTTCAACTCCAACTCTTTGGTGGATGCTGTTTTGATAGGCTGTGGTTGTTTGAGTGATTCGCTAGCTTTTCTCTCCTTCTTGACTGCCTTCATTCTTCCCGTTCATTATTGATTATGTGATGGCCAAGTTGATTAGATGGGAGTTGGCATTTCGGTTGCATGAAATGTGAGATGAGCTCTTGTGAATGTTGTTCGTATGAGTGTAGTTGGCTAGCATGTTAAAGGACCTGTTTCTGTCTAATGAAATCTCTAGTATATATGTGACGTTGCTGGTTTGTCTCGCGTCTAGTTCTCTATTCGCTTTAGTTTATGATGTTGTGCCTTAAGGTCCTTTGTTAAAACGTTTCAGTTTAGCTAAAAATCTCACCGCCTAGATATTAAAAATGGTCCTCTCATGTTGTTCGGTCTAAAACATCTTATTTTACTATATTAGAAGTATCAGTTTAGCGGTGGTATCAACGTGTGTGTTTATTGCCAATACTTTAACATTAGGGACACTTTTGACTTTTAACACTTAGATATTTGAAGCTAATATAATCCTACAATATTTACATGTCAAATAAAAAGAAAAATCTGTAGTTTCTTTCATATTAAACTTACCTGTCATTTGCTCCTGCTGCCGACACATAGTTCTATGTGTATAGAGTTCCCTCATCTTCCCTTTTTCTTCAATCAATTTAATGGCTAACATCAGTCTTTAATATATTGAAATGTTGTCTCAAATATACACTTGCTATTTATTACTTATTTCTTGATGAGAGTTCTCTAATTTGACATAATTAGGTAATAAGTGACATTGCAATTTTTAGAAATGTTTTTTTTATGGAGGTAAAAGTGCAAGTAATAGAATTAAATTTTTTTTTTCTCTTCCTCATTCTTTCAAAATGTTCTTAAATTATATTACTGTACTATAAGTGCATAATGGTTTTTTTTCCTTTGGCTCTCCAACTGTTGATGGTATACTTTAAAATCATTTTAGCAATAATTAACAAAGATGAAAAGAAAGAGAAAGCAAAAGCACTAAATCTGTAAAAAAAAAAAAAAAAATTGCCAACATGATTTTCTAAATTAGAGTTGTTTTGTAATTTTAAATTCATTTATGCAATCATCTTTGTAGTGTTTGTTTCTTTGTCCTTTTTATAATGATCAAATTCTATTTTTCTATGTTGAGGAATTAGTTGTTATGTGCACCACTTGAACTCTCAAACTCTGGGCAAAAAAATAAAAAACAATTCACATACGAGTTCATATTGGAGCAAATATTTTCTTGCTAAAATGTAACATGCTTAAGTTATTTCCGTGTTAACATTTGTTACTAGCTAACGGAACCGCTCTTCACTTTGGTGTTTGTAAAATTGTAACTATTTTATTATAGCTTGGTTCTTATTTAGGAGCATCTCGAACAATTGTCTATCTGAGGTATATATATAATGCATATCGTGTATGGTTACATACACACAATTACGAAATTCAAGTTGTTGGGGGGCCGTGCTAACACGGGTTGTCACTCATCTAGTCTATTAGAAGTATCACTTGTTCCTCAATTTAGTTGGGGTTTATTGATGCAATGGCATCTCCTTGAATACTTTATTTATTCACATTTGTCTATGCTTGTATCCAACATGTTAGGATGAATGGTATTTGCTATTATGTTTGGTTTCTAAACACCACTGACTTCTCCTCCTTTTGCTTAAAATAAATTGGATTTGCTACTATCTCCTAATTTCTGTCCTCTTAGCATGATAATTTGGCACTACCCGAATCTACTAAGGGAGTTGGCTTTGCTTACTATGTGAGACATATCATTTTGTCAAATGATACAATATATTCTCTTTCTCGTCATTTTGGTTTGCAACTGTTTAATGTTAGTTGTCGGTCACATATTCTCCATAATGTGGCCCACTTTGCTGTTTCCTGTCACCTGTTAAAATTTATGCATAGATATATTTTCCCTTAAAATTTATTTGCTATTGGGTTTCATGACAACTTGGTGTTAAGTTTCTTAAATGACTTCATCTCGATTAAGTCATGTCTCATTTGTTCTATCATTGCAAAATGCTAATTTTTATCCTTTCAATTTGTTGCATGAACCGACTTCTCTCAAGTGTAAATTGGACTCCACTCCAACATATCCGAGTTGATTTCCCATCGAGTCAGCCCTTTTTCGAGCTAAAGACTTGAAGAACAGGTTCCTGAAATTTGACGAACAGGATTTGGAGCTGATATGAGATTTTATACACTAGTATACACCTAGTGTCTACGAAAATGATAAAATGGTCTTAAAAAGGCCCACTTTACTTTAAGAAGTTGTATTTTGTTACTCTTGGGCCTAAGCCCACTTATTTGCTATTATATTGTTAGAATTTATGACAGGTAGCGAGAATTGGGCTTTTTGGCCCAAAATGAAATTAGGCCCAAGTGTTGGTCCAGGCGGACAGAAAAACCAAACTTGGGCCCGAGTCTCTTTCCTTCTTTATTTTATTGTGTTTGTTTATTTGCTAATAATTGTTACTGATTTTAAGATTTCAAGCATTCAAATCCCCAAAAGACACCCATTTTGAATTAATTACTTAACTAAACTACTCATCTCTTATCTGATTTACAAAAAAAATTAAATAAATAAGTTTACAAAGTATTTCACTTAAATAAATATTACAATATTTTTCTATTTCTCCCTTAAAATGATCCTAACTATAAAAATAGATCAGTTTTGCAATTCTAGCTAAGTTAAAATTATTTTAGCCAAACAATTAATTGTCAGATAACCGCATATTAGCGGGCGTTTTGGGTGATTTCAAATCCTTCCCGAAATGCTAATATGAACCCCGAACCCCTTTAATATTTTCATTAGATTTCTGTTTTAATCTTTTGAAAAAATAGTTTTCTTGATTTTTCTTAAAAATTAAGTGGCGACTCTTAAAATCAGTCTATAATAATATTTTCCTAATAAAATAGGGGTTCATAAATTTTATGGGTTGAGCTATTAAATTAGTAATTAATATTTAAATTGACCTTTCTGCTTTAAGAATACATGGCAAATATAACGTCTACCAAACCAAGCTCTTTAATTTTATTTGTATTATTAACTTGTGAAAGGTCATTTTACAATTGATGTGATGGAGATGATCCCTTCATATAGTTTAATTGGCTTTGTAGAAGGGATGTGAAATTACTGGGTGGTAGATTATTTAGTATTGATGGGAATGTAAGTATTTTTCTCTCAGGATAATGTAGGGGACAAGTTATCATTAATTAGGGTTAGGGTGGAGTCTAGGTTTGCCTCTACTAGGCTTTTAAGTTTATAAGAATTACTAGTTCTGGACACGTGCATTGCACGTGTGTCCGTCTCCACGGCTATCATTATCCCCTCCGACACTATTTGTGCTAGTAAAGATGAGTTTTGAATCACTAGCACCATTTCTTGATTTTCTATTAAGATATTCAAAGTTAGTGATCGTTCTTGGAGCTCCATTATGACCCAAGATGATGGGTTTGTGTTGAAAGCTGGAAATGATGTCATGTAAATGGGGACTATTCACGCAGATAGCCCTCATTCACTAGTATAAAGGGAATCGGTGCGAAGATGGAGTTTGTTTGGTTTTGTTCCATGATGGATTGTGCGAGAAGAGGAAGAGTTTGTTGTTTTTCCCAATAATGTGAACATATAGGTGTTTTGGTGTTGCTATTTAAAGAGGTAAATTTATGGCGATGAAGTTAACAGAGAAAGTAATATTAATTGTAGACACTCTAAACTTGAAAAAATTGATATTGTTTGGGGTCTACAAATTTTATGGGTTGAACTATTAGATTAGTAATTAATATTTAAACTGGCCTTTCTACTTTAGCAATACGTGGCAAATATAACGTTTACCAAACCAGGCTCTTTAATTTTATTTGTGTTATTAACGTGTGAAAGATTATTTTGCAGTTGATGTGATTGAGATCATGATCCCTTAAGATAGTTTAATCGGTTTTGTAGAAGGGATGTGAAATTACTAGGTGGTAGATTATTTAGGATTTATGGGAATGTAAGTATTTTTCTCCCATGATAATGTAGGGGAAAAGTTATCATTAGTTGGGGTAGAGTCTAGGTTTGCCTATACTAGGATTTTAAGTTTATAAGAATTACTGGTTCTGGACACGTGCATTGCACGTGTGTCCATCTCCACGGCTATCACTATCCCCTTTGATACTATTTGTGCTAGTACATATGAGTTTTGAATCACAAGCACCATTTAATGATTTTCTATTAAGATATTCGAAGTTAGCGATAGTTCTTGGAGCCCCATTACGACCCAAGATGATGAGTTTGTGTTGAAAGCTGGAAATGATGTCATGTAAATGGGGACTATTCCCGCAGATAGCCCATTCACTAGTATAATGGGAATCGGTGGGAAGATGGGGTTTGTTTGGTTTTGATCAGTGATGGTTTAGGCGAGAAGATGAAGAGTTTGTTGTTTTTGCCAATAGTGTGAACATATAGGTGTTTTGGTCTTGCTATTTGAAAAGGGTAAATTTATGGCGATGAAGTTAGGAGAGAACGTAATATTAATTGTAGATACTTTAAATTTGGAAAATTTGATATTGTTTGGGGTCTATAAATTTCATGGGTTGAACTATTAAATTAGTGATAATATTTAGATTGACCTTTCTGCTCTAGGAATACATGGCAAGTATAACGTCTACCAAAACATGCTCTTTAATTTTATTTGTTTTATTAAAGTGTGGAAGGTCATTTTGCAGTTGATGTGATGGAGATGATCCCTTAAGATAGTTTAATCGTCTCTGTAGAAGGGATGTGAGATTACTGGGTGGTAGATTATGTAGGATTGATGGGAATGTAAGTGTTTTCCCCCAGGATAATGTAGGGGCTAAGCTATCATTAGTTGGGGTTGGGGTAGAGTCTAGGTTTGCTACCACTGGGCTTTTAAGTTTATAAGAATTACTAGTTTTGGACACGTGTGTCTGTTTCCACGGCTACCACTATCCCCTCTGACACTATTTGTGCTAGTACAGATGAGTTTTGAATCACTGGCACCATTTCTTGATTTTCTATGAAGATATTCAAAGTTAGTGATCATTCTTGGAACCCCATTACTACCCAAGATGATGGGTTTATGCTGAAAGTTGGAAATGATATCATGTAAATGGGGACTATTCACGCAGATTGCCCCCATTCACTAGTATAAAGGGAATCGGTGTGAAGATGGAGTTTGTTTGGTTTTGATCCATGATGGATTGTGCGAGAAGAGGAAGAGTTTGTTGTTTTTCCCAATAATGTGAACATATAGGTGTTGTGGTGTTGCTATTTAAAGAGGTAAAATTTATGGCAATGAACTTAATAGAGAAAGTAATATTAATTGTAGATACTCCAAATTTGAAAAATTTGATATTGTTTTTGGGTCTATAAATTTTATGGGTTGAACTATTAAATTAGTGATAAATATTTAAATTGACCTTTTTGCTTTAGGAATAAGTTGCAAATATAACGTCCACCAAACCAGGCTCTTTAATATTATTTGTGTTATTAACGTGTGAAAGGTCATTTTGCAGTTGATGTGATGGAATTGATCCCTTAACATAGTTTAATCGACTTTGTAGAAGGGTTGTGAGATTACTGGATGGTACATTATTTAGGATTGATGGGAATGTAAGTCTTTACTCCCAGGATAATGTAGAGGCTAAGTTATCATTAGTTGGGGATGGGGTAGAGTCTGGGTTTGCCTCCACTGAGCTTTTAAGTTTATAAGAATTACTATGCATTGCACGTGTGTCCGTTTCCACGGCCACCACTATCCCCTCCGACACTATTTGTGCTAGTACAAATGAGTTTTGAATCACTAGTACCATTTCTTGATTTTCTATTGAGATGTTCAATGTTAGTGATCATTCTTTGAGCCCCATTACTACCCAAGATGATGGGTTTTTGTGGAAAGCATGAAATGATGTCATGTAAATATGGATTATTCCCGCATATAGCCCATTCAGTAGTATAAAGGGAATCAGTGAAAGATGGAGTTTGTCCGATTTTCATCCATGATGGATTGGGCAAGAAGAGGAAGAGTTTGTTGTTTTTGCCAATAGTGTGAACATATAGGTGTTTTGGTCTTGCTATTTAAATAGGTAAATTTATGGCGATGAAGTTAAGAGAGAAAGTACTATTAATTGTAAATACTCTAAATTTGAAAATTTTGATATTGTTTGGGGTCTATAAATTTTATGGGTTGAACTATTAAATTAGTAATTAATATTGAAATTGACTTTTCTGCTTTAGGAATACGTGGCAAATATAACATTTACCAAACGAGACTCTTAAATTTTATTTGTGTTATTAACGTGTGAAAGGTCATTTTGCAGTTGATGTGATGGAGATGATCCCTTAAAATAGTTTAATCGTCTTAGTAGAAGGGATGTGAAATTACTCGGTGGTAGATTATTTAGGATTGAGGGGAATGTAAGTATTTTTCTCCCAGGATAATGTAGGGGCCAAGTTATCATTAGTTGGGGTTGGTGTAGGGTCTAGGTTTGCCTCCACTGGCTTTTATGTTTATAAGAATAACTAGTTCTGGACACGTTGCATTGCACGTGTGTGCGTCTCCATGGCTATCACTATCCCCTCCGACACTATTTGTGCTAGTACAGATGAGTTTTAAATCACTAGCACCATTTCTTGATTTTCTATTAAGATATTCAAATTAGCGATCGTTCTTGGAGCCTCATTACGACCCAAGATAATGGGTTTGTGTTGAAGGCAGGTAATGATGTCATGTAAATGGGGACTATTCCCACAGATAGCCCAATCACTAGTATAAAGGGAATCGGTGGGAAGATGGAGTTTTTTTGGTTTTGATCAATGATGGATTGGGCGAGAAGGGGAAGAGTTTGTTGTTTTTTCCAATAGCGTGCACATATAGGTGTTTTGGTCTTGGAATTCAAATAGGTAAATTTATGGCGATGAAGTTACTAGATAAAGTAATATTACATATAGAAACTCTAAATTTGAAAAAATTGATATTGTTTGGAGTCTATAAAATTTATGGGTTGAACTATTAAATTAGTGATAATTAAATATTTAAATTGACCTTCATGCTTTTGGAATACATGGCAAATATAACGTCTACCACACCAGGCTGTTTAATTTTATTTATGTTATTAACGTGTGAAAGGTCATTTTGCAGTTAATTAACGTGATGGAGATGATCCCTTAAGATGGTTTAATCAGCTTCGCAGAACGGATGTGAAATTACTGGGTGGTGGATTATTTAAGATTGATGGGAATGTAAGTATTTTTATCCCAGGATAATGTAGGGGAAAAGTTATCATTAGTTGGGGTTGGGGTAGAGTCTAGGTTTGCCTCAACTGGCTTTTAAGTTTATAAGAATTACTAGTTCTGGACACGTGCGTTGCACGTTTTTCCGTCTCCACGGCTATCACTATCCCCTCCGACAATATTTGTGCTAGTACATATAAGTTTTGAATCATTAGCACTATTTCTTGATTTTTTATTAAGATATTTAAAGTTAGTGATCATTCTTGGAGCCCAATTAAGACCCAAGATGATGGGTTTGTGTTGAAAGCTGGAAATGATGTCATGTAAATGGGGACTATTCAAGTAGATAGCCCATTCACTAGTATAAAGGGAATCAGTGGGAAGATGGAGTTTGTTTGGTTTTGATCTATGAAGGATTGGGTGAGAAAAGGAAGAGTTTGTTATTTTTGCCAATAGTGTGAACATATAGGTATTTTGGAATTGCTATTTAAAGAGGTAATTTTATGGCGATAAAGTTAAGAAAGAAAGTAATATTAATTGTAGATACTCTAAATTTGAAAAATTTATATTTTATGGGTTGAACTATTAAATTAGTAATTAATATTTAAACTGACCTTTCTGCTTTAGGAATACGTGGGAAATATAACGTTTCCCAAACCAGACTCTTTAATTTTATTTGTGTTATTAACGTGTGAATGGTCATTTTGCAGTTGATGTGATGGAGATGATCCCTTAAGATGGTTTAATCAGCTTCGTAGAACGGATGTGAAATTACTGGGTGGTGGATTATTTAAGATTGATGGGAATGTAAGTATTTTTATCCCAGGATAATGTAGGGGAAAAGTTATCATTAGTTGGGGTTGGGGTAGAGTCTAGGTTTGCCTCCACTGGGCTTTTAAGTTTATAAGAATTACTAGTTTTGGATACGTGCATTGCACGTGTGTGCGTCTCCACGGCTATCAGTATTCCCTCCGACACTATTTGTGCTAGTACAAATGAGTTTTGAATTACAAGCACCATTTCTTGATTTTCTATTAAGATATTCAAAGTTAACGATCTTTCTTGGAGCCCAATTACGACCCAAGATGATGGGTTTGTGTTGAAAGCTGGAAATGATGTCATGTAAATGGGGACTATTCCCACATATAACCCATTCACTAGTATAAAGGGAATCGGTGGGAAGATGTAGTTTGTTTGGTTTTGATCCATGATGGATTGGGAGAGAAGAGGAAGAGTTTGTTGTTTTTGCTAATAGTGTGAACATATAGATGTTTTGGTCTTGCTATTTAAAGAGGTACATTTATTGCGATGAAGTTACGAGAGAAAGTAATATTAATTGTAGATACTCTAAATTTGATATTGTTTTGGGTCTATAAATTATTTGGGTTGAACTATTAAATTAGTGATAAATATTTAAATTGACCTTTCTTCTTTATGAATACGTGGCAAATATAACGTCTACCAAACCAGACTCTTTAATTTTATTTGTGTAAGTAATGTGTGAAAGGTCATTTTGCAGTTGATGTAATGGAGATGATCCCTTAAGATAGTTTAATCGGCTTTGTAGAAGAGATGTGAGATTACTGGGTGATAGATTATTTAGGATTGATGGGAATGTAAGTCTTTTCTCCGAAGATAATGTAGGGGCTAAGTTATCATTAGTTGGGGTTGGGGTAGAGTCTAGGTTTGCCTCCATTGGGATTTTAAATTTATAAGAATTACTAGTTCTGGACACGTGCATTCCACGTGTGTCCGTCTCCACGGATATCACTATCCCCTCCGACAGTATTTGTGGTAGTACATATGACTTTTGAATCACAAGCACCATTTCTTAATTTTCTATTAAGACGTTCAAAGTTAGTGATCGTTCTTGGAGCCCCATTACGACCCAAGATGATGGGTTTGTGTTGAAAGCTGGAAATGATGTCATGTAAATGGTAATTATTCCCACATATAGCCCATTCACTAGTATAAAGGGAATCGGTGGAAAGATGGAGTTTGTTTGGTTTTGATCCATGATGGATTGGGTGAGAATAGGAAAAGTTTGTTGTTTTTGCCAATAGTGTTAACATATAGGTGTTTTGGTCTTGCTATTTAGAGAGGTAAATTTCTAGCGATGAAGTTAAGAGAGAAAAGTAATATTAATTGTAGATACTCTAAATTTTAAAAAATTGATATTGTTTTGGGTCTATAAATTTTATTGGCTGAACTATTAAATTAGTAATTAATATTTAAATTGACATGTCTGCTTTAGAAATACGTGGCAAATATAACGTTTACCAAATCAGGCTCTTTAAGTTTATTTGCGTTATTAATGTGTGAAAGTTTATTTTGCAGTTGATGTGATGGAGATGATCCCTTAAGATAATTTAATCGGTTTTGTAAAATGGATGTGAGATTACTAGGTGGTAGATTATTTAGGATTGTTGGGAATTTAAGTCTTTTCTCCCAGGATAATGTAGGGGCCAAGTTATCACTAGTTAGTGTTGGGGTACAGTCTAGGTTTGCCTCCACTAAGATTTTAAATTTAAAAGAATTACTAGTTCTAAACACGTGCATTGCACGTGTGTCTGTCTCCACGGCTATCACTATCCGCTCCAATACTATTTGTGCTAGTATAGATGAGTTTTGAATTACAAGCACCATTTATTGATTTTCTATTACGATATTCAAAGTTAGTGATTGTTCTTAGGGTCCCATTACGACCCAAGATGATGGGTTTGTGTTGAAAGCTGGAAATGATGTCATGTAAATGGGGACTATTCCCGCAGATAGCCCATTCACTAGTATAAAGGGAATCAGTGCGAAGATGGAGTTTGTTTGGTTTTTATCCATGATGGATTGAGCGAGAAGAAGAAAAGTTTGTTATTTTTTCCAATAGTGTGAACATATAGGTGTTTTGGTCTTGCTATTTAAAGAGGTATATTTAGGGCGATGAAGTTAATAGAGAAAGTAATATTAATTTTAGATACTCCAAATTTTAAAAATTTGATATTGTTTTGGGTCTATAAATTTTATGGGTTGAACTATTAAAAATTAGTAATTAATATTTAAATTGACCTTTCTGCTTTAGAAATATTTGGCAAATATAAAGTTTACCAAACCAGGTTCTTTAATTTTATTTGTGTTATTAACGTGTGAAAGTTCATTTTGCAGTTGATGTGCTGGAGATGATCCCCTAAGATAGTTTAATCAGCTTTGTAGAATGGATGTGAGATTACTCGGTGGTAGATTATTTAGGATTGATGGGAATGTAAGTATTTTCTCCCAGGATAATGTAGGGGCCAAGTTATCTTTAGTTAGGGTTGGGGTACAGTCTAGGTTTTCCTCCACTGGGCTTTTAAGTTTATAAGAATTACTAGTTCTGGACACGTGCATTACACGTGTGTGCGTCTCCACGGTTATCACTATCCCCTCTGACATATTTGTGCTAGTACAGATGAGTTTTGAATCACTAGCACAATTTCTTGATTTTCTATTAAGATATTCAAAGTTAGTGATTGTTCTTGGAGCCCCATTACGACCCAAGATAATGGGTTTGTGTTGAAAGCTGGAAATGATGTCATGTAAATGGGGACTATTCACGCAGATAGCCCTTATTCACTAGTATAAAGGGAATCGGTGCGAAGATGGAGTTTGTTTGGTTTTGTTCCATGATGGATTGTGCGAGAAGAGGAAGAGTTTGTTGTTTTTCCCAATAATGTGAACATATAGGTGTTTTGGTGTTGCTATTTAAAGAGGTAAAATTTATGGCGATGAACTTAATAGAGAAAGTAATATTAATTGTAGATACTCCAAATTTTAAAAATTTGATATTGTTTTGGGTCTATAAATTTTATGGGTTGAACTATTAAATTAGTAATTAATATTTAAATTGACCTTTCTGCTTTAGAAATATGTGGCAAATATAACGTTTACCAAACCAGGCTCTTTAATTTTATTTGTGTTATTAACGTGTGAAAGTTCATTTTGCAGTTGATGTGATGGAGATGATACCTTAAGATAGTTTAATCGGCTTTGTAGAATGGATGTGAGATTACTGGGTGGTAGATTATTTAGGATTGATAGGAATGTAAGTTTTTTCTCCTAGGATAATGTAGGGGCCAAGTTATCATTAGTTAGGGTTGGGGTACAATGTAGGTTTGCCTCCACTGGGCTTTTAAGTTTATAAGAATTACTAGTTCTCGACACATGCATTGCACATGTGTCCGTCTCCACGACTATCACTATCCCCTCTGACACCATTTGTGCTAGTACATATGAGTTTTGAATCACTAGCACCATTTCTTGAATTTCTATTAAGATATTCAAAGTTAGTGATTGTTCTTGGAGCCCCATTACGATCCAAGATGATGGGTTTGTGTTGAAAGCTAGAAATGATGTCATGTAAATGGGGACTATTCCCGCAGATAGCCCATTCACTAGTATAAAGGGAATCGGTGGGAAGATGGAGTTTGTTTGGTTTTGATCCATGATGGACTGGGCGAGAAGAGGAAGATTTTGTTGTTTTTGCCAAGTGTGAAAATATAGGTGTTTTGGTCTTGCTATTTAAATAGGTAAATTTATGGCGATGAAGTTACGAGAGAAAATAATATTAATTGTAGATACTCTAAATATTAAAATTTTGATATTGTTTAGGGTCTATAAATTTTATGGGTAGAACTGTTAAATTAATAATTAATATTTAAATTGACATTTCTGCTTTAGGAATACGTGGCAAATATAACGTTTATCAAATCAGACTCTTTAATTTTATTTGTGTTACTAATGTGGGAAAGGTCATTTTGAAGTTTATGTGATGGAGATGATCCCTTAATATAGTTTAATCGGTTTTATAGAAGGGATGTGAAATTATTGGGTGACAGATTATTTTGAATTGATGGGAATGTAAGTCTGTTTCTCCCAGGAAAATGTAGGGGCCAAGTTATCATTAGTTGGGGTTGGGGTAGAGTCTAGGTTTGCCTTCACTGGGCTTTTAAGTTTATAAGAATTACTAGTTCTGGACACGTTCATTGCACGTGTGTGCATCTCCGCGGCTATCACTACCCCCTCCGACACTATTTGTGCTAGTACGGATGAGTTTTGAGTCACTAGCTAGCACCATTTCTTGATTTTCTATTAAGATATTCGAAGTTAGCGATCGTTCTTGGACCCCATTACGACCCAAGATGATGGGTTTGTGTTGAAAGCTGGAAATGATGCCATGTAAATGGGGACTATTCCCACAGAGAGCCCATTCACTAGTATAAAGGGAATCGGTGGAAAGATGGAGTTTGTTTGGTTTTGATCCATGATGGATTGGGCGAGAAAAGGAAGAGTTTGTTGTTTTTGCCAATAGTGTACACATATAGGTGTTTTGGTCTTGCTATTTAAAGAGGTAAATTTATGGCGATGAAGTTACGAGAGAAAGTAATATTAATTGTAGATACTCTAAATTTGAAAAATTTGATATTGTTTGGGGTCTATAAATTTTATGGGTTGAACTATTAAATTAGTGATAAATATTTAAATTGACCTTTCTGCTTTAGTAATACGTGGAAAATATAACGTCTACCAAATCAGGCTCTTTAATTTTATTTATGTTATTAACGTGTGAAAGGTCATTTTGCAGTTGATGTGCTGGAGATGATCCCTTAAGATAGTTTAATCTGCTTTGTAGAAGGGATGTGAGATTACTGGGTGGTAGATTATTTAGGATTGATGGGAATGTAAGTCTTTTCTTCCAGGATAATGTAGGGGCCAAGTTATCATTAGTTGGGGTTGAAGTACAGTCTAGGTTTGCCTCTACTGGGCTTTAAGTTTATAAGAATTACTAGTTTTGGGCACGTGCAATGCACGTGTGTACCATGCTAACTTGTGTAAAGTTGTTGTAACTATATACATATATATATATGATTTGAACTCGTGATTTGCACCACGTGTATTCCATACTAGTTAGTACAAATACTTTAAAAATATTATAATAAGTGTGTGATAAGTTGTACAAAAATTGAAGGGAAAAACACAAGTTCAAATCGATGAAAAATAAATTTATTCAACCGATAGCATTATCATTACAAGATACATCGACATATTGAAATATTGTTGTTGAATGAATTTTGCAAGGAATATTAGAACAAAATTCAATTTGATGCAATTTTTATAATACATCAAGTATTCAACTTGACAAAAGTTTCCTTTGCTTAATATAACATAACTCATAAGCTAAATGTCTAGTGTGTTTTGAAAATATTTTTCGTCTTAAGTTTTCATGTCCTCTCTAAGAAGTTATATTCTCTACCTTTTTATGCCTTGTAATTTTGACACAAATCCTCTTGTCTTGAAATTTTTTTCACTTGATTAAAGCTTATCTAGTCTTCTACACACAAAAATTGTATCACTTATAAATTTTTCTATGGAAATACTATTGAAAGATTTGTATTTATTGGCAAAAATATATGTAGCTTTGGAATATAATATAGGAAGATGCGTGACAACTTGGAATGTCAAAAATCAAAATATTTGGAAAGTTGAAACATTGAATGTGCATTTCTCAAAATAAGAAAAAGAAAAAAAATATATAAATATAAATGAAGAAAGACCTCATATATATCATGATTTCTTCCATGAATGAAATAATTTATTAGTAATTTGATTATATGTTACTTCCTCCGACAATTTTAAATTATTTGTCATATTTTTATCTTACACATTTCTTAAAAAAATATTAATAAAAAATGTATATTAAAAAATATAGTACAATAATGTAATCATCAATTCACTTCTGATATACACTAGAGTAGATTTTTCCCCTAATCTAGTTTATCTTTTGTTTTTTACATAGATACTTGAGAGCACGTTTGGAGTTACGGTTTGACTCAACTTTTGTCCAAATCAGAGAAGTGACTAATATTTGCATTATATGCTCATTTCTAACTTCCCTTGTTTGCGTCAAAAGTCCAGTTTCCTTCTCTTCCTCTCTTCATAACCTCCTGCCACTTTAAATTATTTGTCGTATTTTTATCGTACACATTTCTTAAAAATTTAGTACATTACATATATTATATCTTACACACTCCTTAAAAATCAACTTATATAATTAATATAGTACAATAATGTAATCATCAAAAAGATCAAACAAATTACATAAAATTTCGGGGGTGCGGAACTGGTAGTTGAAGAATTCATATTTGTGATAGTGTGGTAGGTGGTAGTGTGGTAGGTGAGGTATTAACTAGCCATATTTTGTTATAATATTCTTTTTTCAAGGGTGTTAATCTTGATATTTCTTTAATATTATTTATGATATATTCTAGATATAACATTTCTTGGGTTCTTCGGTATATTTGTAAATTATTTTCCATTAATTGTTCTAATAGTTTTATATCTTCCATAGCTTCTATCCAATATTGTAAATATTCGTAATTCATTTTAATCTGAATTTA